>VZUI01009912.1:0-50592 GCA_013401135.1 Cettia cetti
GTAGGAGGGGTTGGGTAAACCAACAAGGCATCGAGGACGAGGGGATGGACAGGGGTTACAATGAATGACAACCTGGGGTGGGGGGGTTACAACTTAGTAATGAACTATACATTTTGGGGAGAACAGAACAATCATCTAAGAAAAACAAATCAGCATAACTGCTGAAACTTGGATGCTGCTTAAGCTTTCCAGAAGTGAGAATTGTAACAAAACTGAAATTTCATGTATATCAATGCACATCCACTGAGTAGAGCATCCAGTCTGGAGGTGCAAACATGTTCATGAGACTCTGACAAGCCCAGAGGAGAAGTGCTGTGCTCTGCTATGAGAAGTGCATTCATACTGGAAAAACAAAGCCAAGTGAGGGAACACATATGCACCAAGCCATAACCTCCCTAAAATGACTTGTTATTTCCTTCAATATTTTATGTGCAATATTTGATTTTCATTATCTTACTTCATGTACACAGTAGCTCATTAAAGAATGAAAAAAACATACCAAAATAGCTCATAACAGGTGTATGATCTATCTGCATAGTAGTGTTAAAGTAAGGACATTAGGGATTTTCTTTAAAAAAACCAAACCTGCAGCTATGCAATGTGGTCCACACACTATTCCAGTGATTTTAAAAGCAGTTTTCAACGTATGAGTAAGGGAGGTGTTGTGAAGTCCCAGCACGTGAGCAGAATCCACTTGCCAAAAAACTAATTTGGGCAGCAAAGATCTTACACAAATGCAGAATGAGTTACTGTCTCCTGCTGGGAGTACTTGGACTTACTGCACTTGGCAACAGCTCTTGTGGGGGTACGGTCAAACAATACCAAATGTAAAGTGCATTGTGAAAAACATGTGATTAAGAATTTAAGACAGTTTCCTTTCTTTGCCTTTTATGCAGGGAGTACTTCGGGAAGCTTTAGACCCTGGATGTGTATTTGTGAAAAAAAAAAAAATCTTTGCTTGCTGCAAAGGTTCACAAATAGCAGTCATCTCATGGGACTTTTGTTATAATTATTCTTATTATTTTGGTTTAAATACTGGAACACATATCTGTTTAATACTTATTACTAGACATAAATAGAAATTAAAATTTAAAATCTGTTTTGTCTGTTCTTTTCTGTTTTGCCATAAAGTACCTTTTATATTTCAGCTGAAATAAGCATGGTTTTTTTAATATAGCATCTGCTGCTGACCATTGAGATTATTTTGGCACAAGTTTTGTAAATATCACATTTAGTATCAAATTTTCTTCACTGATTGGATGTTTTTTTAAACTCTAAGTCCCTGCAAATCTCTTTGTGAGAATAAAAGGATATTCTCTCATAAAATAATTAAAAATACCGAGGACTTTTTTCCAACTAGTAAGAATATTAATTGGGTTCACCATCAAAATATGATAACATGTAAAATATCTTGTTTTGCATGTTAATGCTCCATAATTGCACAGAGCTTTTCAACTTCAAAGCTCTTTACATGAATTAAGTGGATGTCCCTGGAGGCCTTAAGCAACATTTTTTTTGCCTTCAAAAAGAAGATTTGCACCAGACAAAATCTTTGGGAAAAACACAGGACTGGGCTTTGTTTTTTTCAGTCTACTGCCATTGCACAGTGAGATAAAATATCACTACCATTTTGCAGATGGAGAAAAAGGGAACTTAATGACACCATCCCTGCTCATCTCAAAACTCTGTACTTTACATTGGTAGTGATGCACTGAGCAAGTGAGAAACAAAATGCAACTCTGTTTTCCAGAGCCACACCAACATACATATCAATTATTTCTTTACTCCCCCACCAATGACCAAGCTGCTGAAAGTCCAGTGATTACCTCCTACTGCAAGGACCCCACACACAGTGAGTTTGCTCAACCACCCATGAAGAGAAAAAAAGCATCTGCCAGAAGTCATCAAAGGTACATGTTATCTGGTACTCCACTTTGCTTCATCAAAAAACATTTGAAAAGTCCCCAAACCTAGGAGAGATATGGTTATTGCCTTATGTCAGATAGACTGAAATCTATCACATATCAATATCGTATCACACTCAGTATTTTCACACTGAACTTTCTTTTCATTGTCTTCTAAACCATGCTACAAAAAGAAACTGCTGCAGACATCTGCTACAAAGAAACTGCTACAGATATCTGCAACATGTGTGCTAAAGAATGAGTATTTTTTCAGCACCCTTTGCCATAAGGGTATTTTTGGTGAGTACAAATAAGATCAAGAAGTATTCCTCTTTGTACTTACCGTGTGATTTTTATGTCACTTCACTGGACACAGGGTGTAATACATTGGGTCTCTTTATTGCTCAAGTAGAAAGTGCTCATTACCTATTTATGTTTATATATAGGAGAAAACAAAGAGTTATTACAAGGGGCATACTTCACACTGTTGTAGTGGTTGATTTCCTCAAGATGGTCTTCTGGGGTTTTGGCGCAGTTTGTGGAGGCACAGTTGCAGGTCTCGGAGGTGGAAAGCTATTACTGGGACTAATCCCCAACCCTCCATTTTCCAGAAGAAATGGAGGCAACGGAGGTGGAGGAGGTGGCAGAGGAGGGCACTGGTGCGGCAGCTTTCCCGCAGCCCGGGCCGACTCGCTGTGCAAGTGCACCTCCCTGTTCTTAATGTTATACCGCACGTCACAGTCGGGGCAGTACCCGTGGTACTGCACCTTTTCACTGAACCGAACCCGCTCCCTGGCTCCCGGCTGAGGACACCGCTCCTTCTCGGGTCTGTGCGCCACGGGCTGCATCACCGCGTTCTCCAAGTTACTGCCCGGTACGCAGCACACGTCTCCGTTGGGGATGCGGCCCGGCCCGACGGGCAGGCCCCCGTTCCGCAGCAGGGTGCCATTCGTCTTGACTGGGTTGGCCAAAGGAGGCAGCCGGGGGGGCTCATCGCATTTGACGGGCGTCAGCCGCGGCGGAGGAGGCGGCGGGTTGGGCTTCCGCAGCACGGTGAGGATGGCAGAGGGGTGCGCGGGGGGCTTGATGAGGGGAGCGCTGCCCCGCACCTTGACCTTCTCCAAGCTGGAGGCTGTTGTGCTGCTGGAGCTGCTGTTGAGTGTGTCTGTTTTGGAACTGTCTGTCATCTCATCCTCCAGCTGTAGATCACACGTCAGTGTGTCGATCTGGTCAACCACCTGCACAACGGCCAGAGTGAGAACAGTGAGAAAAGCATACTTCCGAGAAGGCACAGAAAAACAAAACCATTCTCCACTATCAGTTTGTCCTCCCCAGAACTGAAGCATCCAATTTTTTTGACCATTATTTCTTTTTTCTTGTCAAGGTAATAAAATAATCATAATAAAAATGACAAGAACAATAATGATAGAGATGGCTAGTTTGCTAGCTCATCACCTGAATACAAGAGAAAAATAACTTTAAACAGTCTAGAATGAAATTCCCTTTCTTTGCCCCCCAGGGTTTACTTGGCAATATCGTAGTGAGTGAAGCGTAATTCTTCAGTATTATGCTTTGCCTTCCAGTGCAGGAGGAGACAAAATCAGCTTTAGCTTCGACATGACAGCTTCTGAACCCAAAAATTCTTCAGAGTATCTTACAGCTCTGACCTTTCAAACACTCTAGATTTAAATATGCATTCTCTGTGTAGATGATATTATACAGCTAGAATCATAAGTTTGATACACTATTTTCTGACAAATTTTTAATGTAAAAGAGACCCTGAGAAACAAATTCTCTCTTGCATTATCTCCCTTTGTGAGTATTTTTAGTAAGATCTGAAACCCTCCAAAACAATCCTGAACTAGCATTTGCTGAAAGAGAAAATGTTGCTTGGTTTTCACATACAAGCTTTTAAGAACTCATGCACTTGATTTGAAGTTTTCCTCTACCTCCCAGAATTCTGTTTTTAGATTCTATATTGTTAGCTCTTTCCTAGTCTTCAAGACTCCTTTTTCTACTAATTTTTTTTTATAGAGCATGAAACCAACAGTGCATTTACTTAGTAGAGAAGTGTAAACTTCTCTTACTGAAAACTGCATTTAACTCGGTGCCCAGGTGAACAACCCAGATTACAAGTAATGCTGAACTACAACAGGCACCACAGGAAGTAACACTAACACACATTTAAAAACTGATCTCTGTCCTTCACAGCCTCACAGGATGCGAAGGCTGTAAAGTACAACGTAATGTAAAGTAATATAATGTAAAGTTATCAGTAGCTGAAATGTTGCTAGCTAATTTTGGTGTATGAATAAAAACCTGTGCCATTGCTTAGGGTCCTTGTGGGAGATCTGTGATGTTCTGGAGTATGCAACCCAATACATCAGAAATGAAACCAGATGTGGCCATTGGGCCGCAGAAACTTTCATTTCTACTTCCTGCTTTCAGTAAGTTGGTGCTGATACTACTGATTTCAAATTAAGACTATTTTTAGGCATATAA
This sequence comes from Cettia cetti, assembly GCA_013401135.1. Taxonomy (NCBI): domain Eukaryota; kingdom Metazoa; phylum Chordata; class Aves; order Passeriformes; family Sylviidae; genus Cettia; species Cettia cetti. The sequence continues at coordinate 4,407 of VZUI01009912.1, forward strand.
GCCATATGCAAACTGCAAAACTGCAAGCCATATGCAAACTGCAAAAAAAGTGAAAGTCACTAGTGAAGGCAGTGACTCTCTTTATTCAGTCAAACTGGTCACCCACTTATGTGGTCAGTAGTAAAAGCTAAATAATAAAAGCAAAACCACCATAAAACGAAAAAGCACTCTAGCTTTCACATACAGTAAGCTAAGTTGCATAATACAAAATTCATAAAAATTCATATGCAGCAAAATTCAATTTAGTGCTTTCCTTCTCCTAAAACCAGCAAACAGGCAAATAAGCATCATTCAGAGAGCTTGCAAGCATCTTTGAAAAAACTTTACTTTTTCTCTAAAAGACCAAATAAACAATTCATTTATTCAGTATTCAAAGCCCAGTATCATGTTGCATTTAATTTTCTCAAAAAAACCCCACAAAAAACAAACCATTAAAATCCCTAAAATAGTAGGATTTAAGAAATTATTCTAGAAGCTGAAAAGTAAAGTTGAACTCAAGTAATTGTCCAATCCTACACATCCCCTTCAGGGTACAGCATATAAGAACTCTTAAAAATTTCAGACTAAGTGTAGACAAACCCCATCTGTATCAAAATTCATTTCAAGAATGACAGTATAAGCATGAAAGAACTCTCATTATCACCTTCCATTACATAAGCAGAATAAGACAGAGTGAACTTCTCAGAAGGAAATAGGAACAAAGAAAAGAAAGTCAAGTTCTGGACAGTAAACCTGAAATTTAAACATCCCTCTGCAAGCTCAGTATGGATTTGTGTAAGTATGAGGGTCTGCCTATATATATCTAAATACCCTACTGCATCCTATCAACTTTTATTAAAATATAACACAGATGGAATGGATTGATGCAACATAAACCAAAGAAATTCCTTGGTAAGCAAAGAAACAGAACAATCATGCATTGCAGAGCAAAAATTTTCTCAAGAGTAACAGGAAAGTCTGTTATGAACTTCCTTTCAAGTTAATGACTACAGAGCTTATCTCATGCCTTCTGGGCAAATGTGTAATACACATCAATTTTTTTTTTTTTTTGTCACTTATCCATTTGTAAGACATAAATCCAGCATGAAATGTCACTGACACAACACAGTTTATCTGTCCAGATTCATTCCCACCACGAGTTGTGATTCTGTGTACTGTTCTTTTCTTTCACTTTTTTGTCCCAGAAGGTAAAATTCAAATAAGATGAAAAAGCAACATGAGAACCCGTGACTAACACAGTGAAACTGTTTTAGTTAAAAAGAAAAAAGCATTCTGAGAAAAAAACAGCCCTTGTTTCACAATGCATCTTCTATGGAAGTAAGAGAGAGAATATTAATTTTTAAAAAAAGTTGCTCTAATTGTGCAGAAATGTGTCTTTTTTTTTTTCAGTTCTGAATAAAACAGGACTTGATTCACACATACAAATATTGGGGATACATAATTTTACAGTCCAAGAAGCTCCTTAGCCATTAACTGGATTTGAGGTCTGCAGGTATGCCCACTTCTACCCTGCCAGCAGTATCCTGAGGCTTCAATCTCTGTAGAATCCAATGTGACACTCCTGAATGAACCAGGACATCAGTTTATTCTTATCTGCTTTCTAGGTTGCTACTGGACAACAACATTAGGTGTCCAGAGTTGGACTTCTCTACCAAAATCTGAGATTACACCCTTAGCAACATGCACTTGGACTCAGAAATTCTATGCTGCAACTAGCAGAGCATGGAAAATTAATCAGTAAAATCAAGTTCATGTAAAAAGGAAAAAGTACTATCCAACCCCAATTAACAAAAATGCCCTCAAAAACCAAAAAAACAAAACAAAAAAGCCCCCCAAAACCCAAAAACCAAAACAAAAACCACAAACCACCCCACCAGCCTCACTGAAGTTGCAAACAATTTGCAATGCAAAGATATTTTACAGTTAACCCGATCCTCAATGTTAACCATTTTTTATATAAAATTGCTTAAAAATATAGGGCTAGCATTAAATATTGCTTATCCACTGAGGTCAAACTGAAGTTCCTGTTTAAAGGAACTTCACAATCTAGTCCAGGAAAAAAGTCTTGTGATTATCCAAAACAGCCTGTGCTGACCTAATATTTCCATTGTTCGAGCTGTACTTGTAAGTTTTGTCTAGTTTTTGCCTCCTCTGTTGAAGGCCTTTCATGGGCAAATGTCCTAACTTGATTAGACCAATACATAAAACTCATGTATTTCTCACAAGTCCTCTGCCAGGATCTCACTCCAAGAATCTAACTTTGTAATCATAAGACTAAAGCCTGACACAGAAAGTAACATGTACTTGTACTTCTTACTTGTATCCCTAAACTTCTCTGAAAAGTGTCTCTACAATTAGTCACAAACACTTTTTACACTGTTTCTTTGTGTGATTATCTAATAGACATTCAAAAATACATCTACAGAGAGTTTTGTTGTCTCCTTACAATATACGCCTCACCAGGTTTGTTTTTCCTCCTATTAAATGGAAAGTACCAATGTTCAGTGAATATATAATCCACTGTCTGCCCTCAATCCACCACAGACAATTGTTGAACTTTTTTCCCAACCCTTAAATAAAAAAGCAAATTGTTTTTCAGGAAAAAAATTAATATACACTTAAAGATTTATGATTATTTAAGTTCACAGAAGTAAAAACTTGTAATATTTTTTTAGATTTCCAGCCATTTGAATTTTTAAATGTTTTTTCAAATATTCACATGAGTTTACAATAGATTTTAAAGTTATTATTACTTGTTTCTTTATAGGCCAGTAGCTCTCAAAAAAGCTGCATAAGCAGAATGGAACTTAGGTGATATTAATTCTGATATGGAATAGATATAATTCATATATTACTCTTTTGTACTACACTATAACAGTGTGCAGCTCTGAAATTTAAAAGTTTGCTGGAAGTTTACTAAAAAATTAATAGTTATGGACAGATGCTGAATTTGATTTTAAATTAACCACAATCAAATCATGTCATAAGACTAGTTCTTATTTTGAACTAAAGAAATTAGTGGTGGAATTAACAAAATTAGGTGGACAAAATAAAGGGAATATTTTTTTAATGCAAATTTTTATTAATTTTTTATTTTTAAAGCAATGCCAAAAAATTGCAAAGTTTGACATAGACAAATATTGCGTTTTATGTGCAAAAATTAACTACTTGACAATCCACAAAAATAAATATGTAATTAAGAATAAAAGAGCAATCAGCTCTACCTTGAAGAGGCTGTTCTTGCCTTTAAGTAAAGGACTGGGAAATATGCTGTATCAGTTGTTCTAACATCTCATGACTGCATCTCTAATCCTACAAGAAATTGTTCACTTGCTATAATTAGTACAAAAATCTTCTAGACAAGCTGCCAAGCTGTTTACCTTGACATCACTTTAGCTTACTATTTCCTATACAGTTATACAGACCTTCGTTGACAAAAATGAATTTGAAATATATATGGGGAAAATGAGATTTTCTCAGCTGGTCAGATCATGCTGCTAATAACACCAGGGTTGTGGGTTTGATCCCTCAGTGGACCATCCACTTAAGAATTGGCTTTGATGATTCTTGTGGGTCCCTTCCAACTCAGAATATTCTGTGATATCTAAGGACACAAACAAAGCTTCTTCCTTACCAAGTGCCTGTAAGTCCTAAATTACCCCAGAGATTAAAAAAAATGAAACAGGGGTCCCTGTTAACAGGGAGAGAACCAATATTTCCCTTTACAGTTTTAGCTGTATAACAGCAGAATAAGAACCTTTTTTTCAGGTGCTTGTATTACAGCTTCTGTCAATCCATGGTCATATCTTTTGTATTTTCTTACAGCAAACTTCTCTACAGTGCCACCTGTCTCCTTCCCTTCCCCCAATTCCTAGAGAATACAGCTTCCAGATCAAGAAGAAACAGAACCAAAATTAGACTAGAAACAAGTTTATAAAGTTGTGTAATCTAAAAAAAAAGCCAAAAGAAAGCAAAAGAAAAGTTGTATCAGGAGAGACACGTGGTCTACTTAGTACAATATTGTGAAAAATTACAAAAAGCAGGTTCTCAGGCAAGAATACTAGAAAAGTCACATAGAAATATTTGTGTAGAACCTTATTCCATTCTCAAACAATTTCTAACTCAAGAACTTCCTAGCAGACTTTGTATTAGGCAGATCTTGACATACATGTCTACTGTGAACATGCCTATATCTGCTTCAACCTGCATCAGCTTTTGGCATCTGCAATATCCTCCAGTCACCCACCTTCATTACAAGAACATGTCACCTACACCTCATTCTGCTTGAGAAAAAAACAAGATGCTTTTATTAACAAAGTGTTTAATAAACTTGCATAATACTCAAGCTCTAGCTGTTTTGTGAGACTGCAGCTACAGAAGCCTTCTCAGTCTTGCAATTGGGTTGTGGGTTGGTTTTTTGTTTGTTTTTACTACGTATCCATCAGCATCTTCATATATGAAGCTCTATTAATAAATAATGTCTGTTCATGCTTAAATGCTGTAACAAAGCACTGGGAATTAATTCAGTATTTGCGTAAACACAAACTTCCAGACAGATTAGTACAGCTTTCTCTTAGAGTACTATCTCAGCAGCTCAGTCGCTCACCCTGCAGCAGCAACAAAGGGCAAGGCTGGTATGAAGCCTGTCAGTGTTATGGCATCTAAGAGATCAACCCCATCCTAAGCAAAGAAAGGCAACATACATGAAGTTGTTGCCACCACAAAGTTTTGGGTAAAGAATACATTAGTAACTTCAGCAAACTAGTGAAGTTTAGAGCACACTAACACAGAGTCACAAAATGCCCTAGGTTGGACAAGATCTCAAAGATCATCTAATTCCAACCCCCTGCCCATGCACAGGAACAACTTCCACTAGATCTGTCTGCTAAAATCCCCATCCAACCTAGCCTGGAACACTTCCAGGAAGCAGGCCCCCTCAGGTTCCCTGGGCAGCCTGTTCCAGTGCCTCACCACCTTCACAGTAATGAATTTCTTCCTGAGATCTAATCTAAACCCACTCTCTTTCAGTTTGAAGCCATTCCTCTTTTTCTGTCACTACATATCTTTGCAAAATGCCTCTCTCCATCTTTTTTTTCGGTACTGGAAGGCTGCAATGGGGTCACCCCGGAGCATTCTCTTTTCCAGACTGAACAATTCCCCACCCTCTCAGCCTTTCCTCATAAGAGAGGTGCTCCACCTCTCTGATCATCTCAGTGGCCTTCTTCTGAATCTGCTCCAGCAAATTCCTGTACTGGGGAACCCAGAGCTGGATTCCATCTTAGCCTCTGTACATAGTTGAAATTAAAAATGCCTAATTTTCAGTGACAGACATTATTGTACTCCTCTCTTATATTTTGAAGTAGACTGAACACCAAGTTAGGCTGGAAAGAAATGTGCATGAAAATTTAAGACTATGTTGGGCTCTTGAGAATCCAGCAAGGCCATGAAAACTCAGCATCATGATTCTGAATTAGCAATTCAGGCAACGCAAACCTGGAAGCCCACATTCAAAGTATTTTTTAAAAAAAGATTTTTTTTCCCCAGCAAGAAATAAGAAGAAATAAAAATAAACTACAGCAATCTGCTCCCCACGTTCTCCTTTAGGGATTTGACATAGCCATGGCAATTCACCTGTGAACCCTTTTGGATGAAGTCTCATAAGGATGCTGTTTGGAAGATCAGAGAGAGACATGAAGGCAGATAAGTAGCATGCATTCATAGCATGATGAATAGTACAATTACAATTCTTGTACACAGAAGAATCCTGAAAAAATTATGATAAACAATCAGAAGCCCTGAGAAAATAAAGCAACAAACAAAAATAATCCTTCTGAGAAAAGCAAGTTCAAATAATATTTGTAACAACAACAACAAAAAACCAAACCCTGTCCTAAAATATTAATCGAAACAAGTCAGCATTGCTTTTTAATGGCATCAGAATTTCACATTTCCAGTGAAACACTGGAAATGAGTGATGTGAAATACTCACATCAGCTCATATTGGCAATATAGGAAAATAAGTAATTTCACTAAAAATAAAGGAGATTAAATCTGTTTTGTCACATCTAGATCATCACAGAATGATGACACAGAGTATTAACTCTGGCAAGTAATGCAAAGATTTCACAGGTAGCTTGTTACCCAGGCTGAAAGACAAAGTGCAACTCAGGCTCAGCACTGTGTAAGCACAGCAAGTCCATGGATTTGCAATAGCAAGTACAATGCACATCTCTATGGGCAGCAGTGCTAACTAGCTAACCAAGTTAACCCAGTGCTACCCTGGAAACTGTTCAAAAGCAGATGGTGAGAGCAGCAAGTAGATCTGGTACAGCTTGTCCTGAACATTGAAAAAAGACTCAGAACTCAGGAGGAAAAAAAAAGGGCTTTTAGGTACTAAAGAAATGAATGAAGACTGCAATATAATATATAAGGAAAATCTGATTTCACAACTCACAAAGAAAAATGGAACTTAACGGGAAATTAGTGATTTTTCCTCTATTGTTAGACTTACGTCAATTATACTTCTTTTTCTTACTCTTCAAATTTAGGTTTGGCACGGTAGATGTAGCCTGCATGACTATTTACGAAGAACATCCAAATTTTATCTTTACGTTATTAGGTAGGAAAAAAAAAGTTTAAACTGGACACATCAGATAAATATTTGATACATAATTCTGCATAAAATTCTATTATTTTAAATTCATCGGCACAAAGAAAAGAAAAATTGCTAATCAGAATTCTATGCTAAAATATGCATGTAAATAAAAGTAAAAAGTCTTCCATGTAGAAAACTCAGGAGAATTAATATCAAATCTTTGTTTACATGTTTCAGTAACACTCCTTGCAGCTTACTACTGTTTTCTTTCTCAAAATATGTAACAAAATTGAAAATGGTTGCATGTTGATAAAAGCTAAGGAATGGTTAATCCGTGTATTCTCATTATTGCTAATGTTTTCTGAATAAATACATTGTAAAACAGCTGTAAATGCAATATTACAAAATCTTAGGCATTTGAGTCCCTACACATTAACCTTTGATATAAACAGTCATTCACTATAACTACAAATACAGTGATTTGCTTAATTAGAAATCATATTAATGTAAATAAAGGCTTAATATTTGTCCAAGCTCTTAACTATTTAGGTAAGCAGACTGCAGAAGTTCCTAAAAGTATATTAATTAATGCTAACCATGGAGACTGTGGAGACTAAAAGTTCCTTTGCAGGATTAGAAAAATCACACATTTTCATAAGTAATTTCCTAGGTACATTTTCCAAATACATTAATAACAGCTATTGTTAAAAAAAAAAAAAAAAAAAAAAAAAAAAAAAAAAAAAAAAAAAAAAAAAAAAGCCCTTGTAACATTATAGCTCTGATAAGTAATTTGCAATATCTAGCATATCGGAAAAGAATTTGCTGAGAAGCTGATAAACAATTCCACTGCAATTCTTTTGTTAACACTAGTCTTAAGCCTTGGGTATATTTCTCTGATTTTAAACAAACCATCTCACTATGCAGAGTACAAATAGGCATCCTTCCTCCTCCTCTGGCCCTCTAAAAGAGACTCCAGAAATAAATATTTACAATCCATTTGTACTAAAACCGAAGAGACGTTCTCAAGAACAGCAATGTATCTCTCCTGTGACCACATGTTAGGCTGTTGGATTTTTTTGACTAAAAGGCTTTCATTAGTAAAATACTACTTTGAGTCTAGATGGCCTCCACATTTTAGAATTTCAGCACCATTTAGGTTACAGCTCCAAAGTCAGATTTAAGGCCAAATGAAAAGTGCACCAAATTTACATTAATCTGGAAGTACTAACTCCTGTTGGACACTGATTAAAATACAGCTTCAACAGAGATGAACAGAACTAGAGGATTTAACTGAGTAGACAATTCTAACCAGCCCTTTGGCTTCAAAACATGACCCTAAATTTCACAATCCATTAAGTTTTATTTTAATTTAAATATTGAACAAATACAATATTTAAAGTAAATTTTAGATGAAGTGACATTGAAGATGAAGCATTCTCTGCTTTTTACACTCAAAAAAATGGAAAGCCTGCTAATGCAATAGATTTTTTTCAGACATTCCTGCAATACTTTCTGTTTCTAAGTCCTGTCCTTGAAAGAGGTTCTGTTTATGCAACAGGTTGTACAATCTGCCTGGATAAAAACCCAATGCTATGGGTAATGATGATTATTATTAGAAAGTCTGCAACTATTTCTACTGGAAGGTCTTAAATGCACAAGCTCCCACCTCCCCCTTGCCCTCCTGGTGAGCTGCACCTATCACCTGGAAGTAAGAGTACTACTGACATTGTTCCAAGAATGAGAGAGAACAGAATATTTTGCAGTAGTGACACTAAGAAGGCCTCTTGGAACTCAGGATGACCTTTTCCATCTGGATGTACTGGGCAGAATACATCACAGGAGATAGACCATGGTGAGCTTACACTACTAATAAATAAAAGTAATGAATTAGGAAACTGTTAACAGAGAAAGTAATTGCTATGAACCATAAAGGTTTAAAATGAATACACAGTTGCTTTTTAATTATTTGTTGCTCAAAGTTAAATGACCTCTGCTCACATTGCATCACAACACATTTAAGTAATTAAAAGAATATTTATCTTAATATTTAAGACTAAAATGTTTTCAGATTCCTTTCAATAAAATGCAACATGGGCGTATGAGAAGTATATACAAAAATAGAGTTTTATCTCATTTTTGGTTCTATACAGTAAACTTCTGTCTGTTTATTAGACATCTAAAACTTAGTCCTTCAAGTGATTATGATTAACATAGTTCAGACAGCATAAGCAAACTGTATCTAAATATTTTTAATAAATAATTCAATTAAATGATTTAACAATAATTACACATTCACATAGCAGAATAGGATCATTGTCAAGAGAGCTGTTTAATAAAATTTAAAGCAAATAATGTAATATTACATGTTTACATACATGGTCAGTTATTTTATAGCTAAAGGTGGATTTATTCAAAATCCCTGTTTTAGAGTTCAGAGAAAGTTATCTATCTTCCTTCCAGTCCAAAAAGAAATTAATAAATACCATAAATTGAGAATGCATGAGAAGCAAAGGTGAAGGAGTGGAGTTTACAGCTAATGTTTGCAATGAGATACACCCTCCCCACTCCCAAATAAAAAGAGAAACTTAAAAAAAAAAAAGGAAAAAAAATCAGGAAATCTCTAGCTCAGGTATTTCCAGCACTTTTGAAGGAGATAATAATTTCAGTGTGCCAAAATACCATACTACACATGTTTTTTAATGCAAAGTCTATTAAATTTTTGTTCTTATAAGACCATATAACTCATGGCACAAACAGCTGTGGCTCCAATTCTGTTGCATACCAGCCAGCTAATGCAAGAAAACAGAAAGTTTTCTTTGCTTTTCCATAACCTGCAACGCTGCTGGGCCTGTTAGACCTCTACCATACTTACAATCCCAGCAACACCGAACTATTAAAAGAGAATTTGAGCATCCCACAAGGAACATGGTGTTGTATTCAGTACCACAACACTGTGTTTTTACTGCTGGTGGCCCACTGCCTCTCTTGTGTATTCAGTTCAGATGCTTCTGCATCTGTGGCATAGATTTCCCCTGGATATAGTCAGTTATGCTATTTTCAATGCAAAAGAGAGGCATGACTTACAGAGGTATTCATGAAAGGATGAAGGTGAAATTCTGAAGAAATCTGTTTTTCTAGGTAAGTCAGTAATTGCCTTACATAAGTAAACTAAAGTAATAGAATACATTGTGCAGAGATTTCCAAACAGATTTGCAAGACTCACAGTGGTGAGCAGGGTGGGCAAGAAAATGTCTCAGTCATGCAAATAACAAACTGCAATCAAGATTCAGTATAGCTACCACAAACTTCCAACCAAAGATAAAGTCAAAATGATTCACTCCTTCAAAAGACTTGTTGATGTTTAGCCTTTGAAGCTTGGTTTTGCATTTTGGCTTTCCTTCAAAGCATTTTCAGTTGAGTTAGCTTCTTATTAAAAAAGATACAGGATATTTATTTTAAATTTATATATTTCAGTAATTATTTCTATAGTGGTTCTGACAATATAAGAAAAATCTGATCCAAACCTCAAGACAAGAGGAAAAAAAAATAGCTGTCTATATTTGCTGTACTTTCCTTTCACAATGTCTTTGGGGGTTTACAAGACATTAATACCTTCTCCTTCCTCTCACTTTCCCTCTCCTCCTTTCTCTCCCTCCTTTCTTTCTTCCCTCTCCCTTCCCTCTCTTCCCTCCTTGCCTCATCTCCCCCAGTATATCAGAAGTTCTGTTCAGGTCAATTACACAATGCCTCAAGTGCTAAAGCATTTCTTTGATTGCCATCCACATTACTAATCCACTTTGAAAAGTCCTCACATCTTGTCCTTAAAATCCTCAATCCCTTTCTTGTAACTGTAGTATTTGTGGCAGCAGGAATGAAATGTTTTGTACCTAGTATTTTGAAGTGGTCCTTAGATGTAAAGATGCAAATAGTGGAATTTTTCCACTGCAGCTGGCAGGATGCACAGAGAAGCACTAGAAAGACAGATCAAGTGCCCCCTCCAGCTGCTATCCTATGGAGGTCATCTTGCCTGGCTTTGATTCAAAGAAAAATGCAGTTCCACCATTCAAAAGAACATGGTTGGTGAGAAGAGATGTTAAGCAGAAGAGATTTCTGGTGTATGCATTGAAAGATACCATGAATTTCATCAGATATATTGCTGTTTAAAATGTCATCAGATAGCACTGAACAAATATTTGTTTCATTTTCTGAGCCATTAGTGAACAGAAAATTATACAGGTAAACTTTAAGGTCATAACTCATATTTTAATACTGAGATCTATTATTCTAGAGCCAATATTTTCATTTTTTGCAAAGCAAATATAAGTTGCGAATGTAGACAGTTGAGGCTCAGACCCAAAAAATGGACATGACTACCAAGGTAAAAAGCACCTCTTTCTAACATGAGAAAATGCTGCAAAACATGTTTGAAATATAAAGCGATCCTGAAATGTCTAAAGAAAGGTAAGTACTCAGTATTGCAAATTATTATAAAGGTTAAATGAACATTATTAAAAATACTATGGACTTGCACTTAAATTTTAAAAAGCATAAGAAATGTTTTGACTAGGTTCTGTAGTTCAACAGAATTACATTTACTTAAGTGCTGTAAGTTCTGAGGCACATTTAAAAGGGAGAACACAGCTTGGTAGGTTGCATCTTCCTGGTAAGAATTAAGACATTTCTTTTGGGCTAGATGTAACATATTGAAGATGATCATTCAGGGATAAGGAAAATTTAACATTAAATTAAATTCTGTGAGTTCAGAGGGAAGCGGTAGATGAAAGCCCCTATCCATCATACTTGAAAAATCATGGCAGTCAGGTGAAGTTCCTGATGATACGAAAACGGGAACTATAATCCCCATTTTTAAAAGAGGGAAAGTTGAAGACCTGGGGATATATAGAACAGACAGCCATAGCTCTGTGCCAGACAAGCTTATGAAGCAGATTCTCCTGGAAACCATGCTAAGGCACATGGAAAACAAAGAGGTGATTGGAAAGAGCCAGCATGGCTTTACAGAGGGGATATCATGCCTTCTGTGATGGAGCTACAGCACTCACTGGTGGATAAGAGCAATTGACATTGTCTACCTGTACCTGCACAAAGCTTTGGACACTGTTTCACATGATATCCTTGTCTCTAAATTGGAGACACGGGTTTGATGGATGGACCACTTGGTGGATAAACAACTGCCTGGATGGCTGCATGGAAAGAATTGTGGTAAAGAGCTCCTTGTCCACACAGAAACCTGTGGCCAGTGGTGTCCCCCAGGGTCAGTACTGGGACCAGTACTGTTCAACAGCTTTCCTGGTGAAGAGCAGCCTCAGCAAGCTCCCTGATGACACCAGGGACATGCCAGAGGGGAGGGATGCCAGCCTGAGGGACCTTGGACAGGCTTGAAAAGTGGGACTGTGTGAACATCAAGAAGTTCAACAAAGTACAAGTGCAAGGTCCTATAGCCAGGTCATGGCAATCCCAGACACACCCACAGGATGGGCAGAGAACTGACTGAGAGCAGCCCTGTGGGGCAAGACTTGGGGGGAATGGTTGATGGAAAACTCCACACGAGCCAGCAGTGTGTGCTCACTGCCCCTCTGCTCGGCTCTGGTGAGACCCCTCCTGCAGGGCTGTGCCCAGCCCTGGTGTCCCCAACATAAGGAGGACATGGGACCTTTGGAGCAAGTCCAGAGGAGGGACATGAAGTCACTAAAGGGACTGGAGCACGTCCCCTACAAAGCCAGGCTGAGAGAGATGGGGCTGTTTGGCCTGGAGAAGGGAAGGTTGTGTGGAGACCTCATGGCAACCTTGCAGGATCTGAAGGGGCCTGCAGGGAAGCTGGAGAGGGACTCTTCATTAGGAACTGTAGGGGCAGGACAAGGAGTAATCAGTACAAACTGATAGAGGGGAATTTTAGGTTAGATATTAGGAAAAAGTTTTTACTGTGAGATCCAAGAACAAGGTGAGACACTGAACAGGGTGAGATACTGATCAGGGAGGTTATGGATGCCCCAAGCCTGGAGCCTCAAGGCCAGTTTGTATAAACCCTTGAGATACCTGGTCTAGTGAGAGGTAACTGCACCCTTGCCCAGGCACATTTAAGGTTCCTTCTAACCCTTAACATTCTATGATTCTATGTTTTTTGATTGAATATTTAGGCACAGTCATGTAAAATCATGAAATATGTCAGAGATTATATTGTGACTTTCAGGTGGTCCATCCATCAAACCCGTGTCTCCAATTTAGAGACAAGGATATCATGTGAAACAGTGTCCAAAGCTTTGTGCAGGTACAGGTAGACAATGTCAATTGCTCTTATCCACCAGTGAGTGCTGTAGCTCCATCACAGAAGGCATGATATCCCCTCTGTAAAGCCATGCTGGCTCTTTCCAATCACCCCTTTGTTTTCCATGTGCCTTAGCATGGTTTCCAGGAGAATCTGCTTCATAAGCTTGTCTGGCACAGTAGTGAGACTTCTCTGTAGATCCCTAGGTCTTCTGCGTTACATTTTTTCAAAAATGAGGTTTGTTTCCCTTTTTCCAGTCATCAAAGTCCTCAAAATCATGCCCTCATGGACCAAGGGATTTGTGACTTTTTCAGGCTGTCCATTTGTGACAGTTGCATGGCAGTTATTCCCTCCAGTATTTTAGAAAGATAGTGCTTTTAAGATGTCACTTTAAATTAAAGCCGAAGTTTTGAACAAGATAACTTATTTATATTCTTAATTTAAATTTCAGTAGCATGCTGAGATTAAATTTACTCAACCTATCTTCTCTGACACAAAGGTAATTTTACTTTAAAAGATACAGAAAACTGTTTTGGCTTACAGGTAAAAGGTGCTTGTGTAAACTGGATACTGAGTGAAAAATCTTCCCATGGCTGTCATTCATCTTCTGTCTGAGGTTGTTTTTGCAGTAGCTTCCAGAGAATGCTCTTACTTCCCAGCACCTTAAAAGCAGTTTTTTCTTAGTTTCTGGATGGATGGGCAAGATGGCAGGATATAGTTGTATTCTTTCTGAGATTTTTTTTTTGTGCCTTTTGAGTTAGTTTAAAGAAATGGCTAATTTTTTTTTTTATTAAAGCTATTTATTAAACAAGCAGAATGTATGACTGGTAACTAGTGCCTATGTTAAGGAGGAGAACAGATGGCACTTTCTTCCTTCATTCTTGAAAATTAGGCAAATTAATTCCCACATTGACATTCAGATTTTCAAAAGACACTATCAACATAAAGAGGAAGGATCTTAAGTATTAACTTTTTTATAGAAGCCGCAGAAAAATATATTATGCCTCTGCTTGTTTTGAGGTGCCTGTAGTGTTATTGGAGGAAACAGAACAGGTAAGAATTGTTTAGTATGCCCTGTGAGAGAGATGTACTAACTTTTTTGAGTTCTTGATGATGCATTGTTTTTCAAGTATAATTTTGCATAATGTTGGGTTCTGTTTGGAGAGTAAAGCTGGTGAGAGTAAAGCTAGTAGGAGTAATGATTAATAAATCAGCTTAGAAAAGGTAGAAAGATATTAATATTAAGGAGAGGGCTGGGGAGAGGCCTCCTGGTGAAAAATGAAAGAAGTCATCTTCCTACCCAGTCAAGTCTGAGGAAAAATATTTCCTATATCTAGGCATTTTTTTTCCAAGAAGATATCTTCCTGCCTCTGAAATATTTATTAACTATACTAATTTGTTTTGGTTTCTGTCTTGTTTCTGCTTTGATTTACCATTCAGTTTATACTCTGAGTGGAAAGAGTACTGTGTGTTTTACTGTTTCAGTAAATCTAACTAGTTTCAGATGGGAACTTTGGTGAGTCTGTAGACAAAGACTACCCTGGCTGTATTTCAGATGACTAGGGATCATTTGTTTAGATTCTGTGCTGCTTTAAAGAGTAGGGTAAAATGCATGCTGAAAGAAGCCTAAGAGACAAACTGTACCCAGCAGTTGTCTTGATCAGGTATTCTTCCTCTGATCTCCACTACTTTCTATGGTATTTTAATCTTATCCCAGGGAATATGTAATTTTTTAGAAAAAGGGATGGAGACACTTCTTTCTATCCTTTCTCTTTCTTCTCATGGAAGAAGAAACTTCATTGCTGCTGCTGTTGCTAAAAGTACTAGACAGTTGCCCTTTTGCACATTGTCAGTTGTTTGAGACCTGCAGTTACACACGTGTTGGCTCCATGGTTGTGTGGCAGACTGCAGGCCCCCTTTCTTTATACAAGTTGTGTTGCAATCATTGATAAGTTTTTTTTTTCTCTGGAGCGTTGATTATCTCAAATGTTTTTCAGCATGAGATCCAAGGAATGAAGTCTAGAAACCATAAGACAGAACTATTCCCAACTCCTAGAAAAAAAAGCCTTTAAGGTGCTGTCCAAGGAGGAGAAGCCAGTGGGCCTGCAGGTACTACATCAGGTGGTTTCAGCCTCTGGAGAGATACTCCATGAAGAATATAACAGTCAGCTGTTGAGAATAAGTGTGAATAAATGTCTGCATTGCTGCTCAGGACACATGTTGGAGAAACGATGGGCTGAGTTTGCCCTCTTTTTTGATACCTATTTAAGAGTTTCTAAGTGGGGACCACAAGCTTCTTCCATCATAGATTTCTGTATACTGAATACTATATTCTGATTTTGCTTCAAATAACTAGGCTTCCTACTCTGTTGTGGTGAGGATCTCTACATTGTCACAGAGAGAAGGCATAAAACCAAAGAAAACCTTGAGGAGTAACAAATGAAAATACTATCTTCTTTTTCTTTTCATTACATTTACCGATGTCAAAATTCTACATTTTTTCTCCTAAGTAATTTTATTCTGTTCTGGTTTTTCCATACCAATTTGAAGAAGATAGTTAAGAAAGGCTTAATTTTTCTGTATTTTCCTATATTTGTGTAAATTGAATTTTTATAGCTAACTTGCTTGGCCTTTCCAGAATGCCTTTTGTTCTTTTCTTGTTACCTTTTTTTTTATTTTATTATTTTTAATTTTCATTAAATTGGGATAGGTAAGGCAGTGGAATTTCATCTCTGCTCATTTATGTCTCTTCAGCAGTCTGGACTTTTCCTTTTATAAATGAGATGCCTTGAACTTTAAAGAACAGGTAACTGCATGTGAGAGAGATGAAAGAAAATGTAATATTTCAAATAAAAGTAAAAATTAGAAAAGTGAAGAAGGAAGGTATTGAATAAAGTGAGGAATGGTGAAAGACTTCTGGCGGGCAAAATGGGAACAATATTATGGCCATGGGGATCACTAACTCATTTTTTTCAAGAGGAAGAAAAATAAAAGACAGTTGATGGGATGGGTTTAAAAAAAAGAAAATTAATTTGGTCTTTTATAAAAATTTATCTGGGGTTTTTTTACTGCACTATAATGTTTTTGGAAAAAGAACTGAGAATTTTTGGTTAAGGATACTGACAATGTCACTAAAACATTTGTTTTGCAGATTACATTTTAGATATATGTGGAGATGAAAATCTTAGGAATAAAGGAATAATATCTGAATTTTGACACAGAGTCAAGAAGTGTAAAATCTGTGTTGTTTCACTGTTTAAAAACCTGGTAAAAGCTTTTGGAGCTGTTGGTTGAATTAAATTTCCTTTTCTTAAAAACCTTTACTTTGGAAGATAGTGTAAAATGTTTATCACTTGAGGCAGAGCCTGTAAATTATTTTCAGACATGATTTTGTTAAGCAAATAGTTCTAATCAGTGACCTAATACATTGTATGAATAAATACAGTTTCTAGAAGTTTTACATTCAGAACTTTGACAAATAATATTTTGCCAAGGTGTAAAGCATTAATGACTATATGGCCATTGTACCTTGCATGGGATTGTCTGTGTGTTTAGAGTGTTCAATAAAAAAAAGCATAAGTGAATAATTCTGTTTTTGTTATAGCATATCTATGGCAACTGAAATTAGTTGCTAAAATTTCACTTAGTCTTTTTCTAGCAAAAAATTGTATTTCCTCTGCATGTTTGTACAGTAACAAATGTGCAGGTTTTGTTTGTGATGGTGACTTGTGTGTTACACCGAACAGTAACATGTCATTGGCTACTGGGAGACAAAACAGCTAAAAGGAAAGAAGACAAGTCAACACGGAGGGAAAGGGGATGTATTTTGCTTGGTGTAGAAAATAGGTATCCTGTTTGCTATCCTGATCTGTTTATTTTACTAGAGTTTGCTATTTTTCAGGTGCAGATAAAACCCAGTATTTCAAGTCAATATGTAATTCGTACACAACCAACAAACACCTGTCTGTCTACTCTTGAATGTGCAGCTGTTGCTCTTTCCATCATGGAAAAAAATAAGAGTATACAAGAGGTATGTAAATTTAAATACCTGAGTTTTTCTTTTATGAATGGTAGAGGGGCAGCAAAGGCACTTAGCTATTAATTTAAAATCTGACAGTTAAAATCTCAATCAAATTTGTAATAGTTTTGTTGCATAGCAAACTAAACCAAGAATTCAGCAATGGAAACCATTTTTCATTTATTAACTCTAGTGTGTTCAGATTACTGTCACTCTCATGTTGTGCTCCAAAAGTGAACACAACAAAGTGATCCTTGACTCTCAAAAACCTAATTCATTTTGTGACAGGAGGAGTGTTACTGCATGGAAAGAAGTAAATTGTTTTCTCCAAAAACTAGACAGCATAGATGATCTGAATACCCCCTCAAAGCTATCTTGAAGATTAAATGCTTTTTAAAGCCAGGTCCCCATATCTCCTGCCATGGAATGTAACCCACTGGGTTATGTCTGCCTACCAGCTGGCTCACAACTCTTACATGTCACTGGAGGAATTTGAGACCTAATAGTCCTTGAGTTGAAGCTTATCCCAGGTCAGAGAATACTAATTGGACATTAGCCTTTCCTTGTAAATTGTGATCCCACTAGTCCGTGATGGAAGAGGTCAATAAAAAAATGTCCTCCTTAATCTTTTGTTGCTGACATTAGTAATATCAATTTAATAAGCCCTCTGAAAAACACCTATAATATTTTTACACCACAGATTCAAGTCTGCAATTCCATTGTGTGCCCAGAATGTAGTAGTGAATGATCTGTGAAAAGAGATTTAAAGCTCATCCATGTACCCACTACCATGGTAGTTTTCACCCTGCGGTGTTCATACCGCTCTCCATCAG
This sequence comes from Cettia cetti, assembly GCA_013401135.1. Lineage (NCBI taxonomy): Eukaryota > Metazoa > Chordata > Aves > Passeriformes > Sylviidae > Cettia > Cettia cetti. The sequence goes on from VZUI01009912.1 coordinate 22,136, forward strand.
CTACTTAGTATTTTCATACTCAACATCTGCCTACTAAAATGATGCCCAGGCCAAAAATTCCACCTGCAGCTGGCATAATGTATAGTATGTCGCTTCTGTGTCTGTCTCTGTGACACTAGACCCACCTGAATATAAATGAATTGGATGTAAACCCAGACTTGGACCAAGTGTGTGGACACACAAGAAAATTTGGTTCAGAAACTGGAACTCCAAGTAAAGACAATTTTCAAGAAATTTGTGTATGTATGTGGGGTTTTATATTTACCTTTTCTCCTTGTTGTGCCAGGACAACATATTTTTCCTTCACTAGGACTTTTGTCTTACAGTGAATGTTTAGTTAATGTCTATAGTTACCAGTCCTATATTCTCATCACCCTTACCAGAGAATGGGGCCAACATACTTTTCAAAGACAGAATTACTGTTCTCTCTAAGCATTGCAAGTAGCCAAGAGTTATATTCGTGCTTTTTTTTTATTCCCTCTCTGAACTGAGTGCTATTCCCAGCATGTAAGTTGGTGAACTGAAGTTGAGAGCCATGGAAATTAAAAATGTGCACTTAGTTTGATACCCAGTATGTAATTTGATTTTCCTGTGTGCTTTTAAGAGTCGTATTTTTCACAGTAGAATCTCAGCTCCTGCTGACTGCAGTTACTTATGTGATTGCTTTACACATCTGGACATGGAGCCCTCGTGACTCAGTCAGGCAACCTGAAAATAAAGAGTCTACAATTAGGAACCACTTGAGATAAATTTGGTTTGTATGGCTTCATTAATCCTACACAGTACCTCTGGACAGAATCATGGACACAGTTGAGTCTCCAGGATGGCAGTCCAACTGCCTCAATAATGAGTCCCTCCTCTCTTTCTAAAACCCCTCCTCAAGGGATTTTTGTGATAGCACAAACAGCTTAGTTATTGTAACTTATTTTATTGCGGCTTGTTGAGCCAGCCACAGTAATTGATTGTAGTCCATTGCTAAGGTCAAGTCAAAGCCATAACTTAAAATGATGTGGCTGGGGCTGAAGTGAGGATTGAGTGGTTCCAAGAAAGGAGTGAGGGATGCCACCACATAGGTGGTGTGTGACTGCTCTAAGGTTCTTTTCAGTACATCTTCTATTCAGCTGCACCCTTTGTGTCACCAAAGGCTTTATTTTAACAACATTTATCATCCAAATTGTATTTTATTAGCATTTTTAGGTAGTCACTGAATAAAAAGCCTGTAATAATGATGTCCCTAAAGCATCTTACTGAAAACTTGGGTTGTTTTTTTTTTTTTTATCCCCCACCCTTTCATGTTTCTGCAGACTCTGCTCCATCCACTTCAAGCTTTATGCTCTTTCCAACTTCAGCATGGTGCCCAGATCCATCACAGCAAGGAGCATCTTCTCAAAAATGGCTTATATGAAAAGCCAATGCCAAAGAATAAACGCAAACTCAGAAGAATGGAGCTTCTGGTGAATAATGTTAAAATATAAGAAAACTGTACTGACTGTACAGTAGGATTTATTTGCAGCTAGCAAATGACTATGAATCTGGATTTAATCCCAACAGTTGACTATACTATAATAAAAAAACTTTTAGGCCCTTCTTAGGCAAGAGTTTATCTTACCAATGTGACAAACAGTAATGGACAAGGTTTTTCATATATGCAGTAAGCCAGGTGCCTTTGTTCAGATGATGGAGGAGCATTCTCATTTCCTGTAGAAACGAAGAAGAAAACTGAACATAATTTAGACTTATGTTATCACTTGGGTGTCAGATATGATCCTCAGTATGACTGGATGAATTTATTTTGGAGAGGCTTTTGTCAGTACAAAAAGACAAGAAATACGAATATGAATGTGATGGAATTATAAGGCTTCAGCAGTTTGAATTATGTTGAATTTCTATTGAGCTTTTTAGCTTCAGTGTGTAATGACAGTCGGCTTTCAAACCATAATTCCTTAAATTCTTCAGTTCAGATGAACATAAGGCATGTTATTTGGACAGTTCTTTCTAACTTGGAGATTTTTATTTCTTGTATTATTAGAACTTCTTTTCGTAAATTTACATATATTTTACAATGCAGTCGGGTTTAGTTTCTCTCAGATTTAATTTTTAAATTAAATATGCATATGTTTTTATGAGAAACTGAAAAGTTCTGACTTACAAAAAGAAAAGTAGAAAAAGTGATTTTTGGAATTATAACTCAGGTGCTTTGCTTACGTGAGCAAAAACTAGTCTTCCACAGATGGGAAGATCTCATGGATATAAATACATCATACCCATACTCTGACATACAACGATTTTGCTACTGAAGGAATTAAACAAGCCCAGTGTAAATTGCTCTGTAGGAAGTATGATGAAATGACAAACGATTATGTCTGGTTACAACCAACTAACATAATTATAGATCCTCTAGCCTTCATGTGTTTAGTTTTCCCCTTCGAACAGTGATATAACTGTACTTCTTTCTAATGGGAATTGCTAGAAGCAGAAGAATTGGATATTTTTACAGGCTTTCTAATAATATTTTATGATCTGGAGGGAAAAGTAAAGTGAAGGTTCTGATAATCCTTTCTTCTACATAAATTTTCCTGCATTTAAGAGATTAAAATGTATAATGTTTGTCTTTACAGTCAGTTCCACTCTAGGTAACAACATGAAGCTAATTAGGTGCTAATTAGTCTTAGAAAAAAAATTTTGTCTTTAATTTATGATCTGTAAGACAAGAAACTACAGAAGCGGTGTGGGGACGAGGTGAGGGGTTGTGTAAGCACAACTAACCAGTATTTTACTGAAAGCTTTTCTGCAATTAATAAGAGAGGTCAAAATTAGGTCAAAGATTAGCTAAGAAGTTTTAGTTAACCCTGAGCTAATAGTGACCTTTTGTTTAGGCATAGATAAACAATATAATTTGTCTGGCTATAGCTTATATAACCTTTTTCTCTTCTTCTGGTCTAGATAAATCCTGTATCTGTCACTAAATTCAGCAAAACTGAATTAGTTTTGACAAATCTGAAGCAAACCAGTCTCATATGCTTAATGATACTGTAGATGCACTTTTGTTCACATTGTAACAGAGAAAGGGCATGCTTATTCCTGTGGCACACCAATTGCCAGGCTAACTTGGAGTCTGAAGTTGCAATCTTGTGCAATTTGTGTGCACAGCCTTGTGTGTGATGCTGTGTCCAGTTCCAGGGTTGATATGGCTCCTGCTGGGCTGGTAATCTTCCTTCTGTGTACCCTGGGACATGGTCAATTACTCCTTGAGGAAACATGGGTATCAATTAAGCTTTATTGTTAATGTCATATTTATATATATGGATGATGTTCACATTTAATGTTGTATATGTTAATTTACTTTATTTTAAATCCATCTCGAGCAGTGGTGTATCTTTTGACCTACATTGTGAAGTTTAATTTCCTAGGCAGAAGATTGTGTCTTTACATAATATGTGAGTTTATATTATAGAGAACAGAAAGAAATTTGTGTTACAGCCTGGGATTCATAGCCATCTGCAAAATGCCTTAGAATTACAGGATCAGAGAAATAGTTGCCTTAATTGAGTTGTAATCCTACATTAAATACTCTTGCGAATTCAATCTCATGTTTTTCAGCAAAGGACAATTTCTGCATAGCTTACAATAAGCACTTTTTAGCTTTGTTGATTCCTCTTGTTCTTTTAATTTTGCTCCTGTGGATAACAGGATTTTGTAGGATCTCATGCTGGATGCATGGAAGCCTGTAATTGTTAAATTCCTCTGTTGTACAATACTAGATCAATCAATATGCAACAGTTACTGAAGAAATTGAAAAAAATGCATTGCAAACCTCCAAGCATTTTATTTTTTTGAGTTTTTTGTATGTCCCTGCTCAACTATATAGTGAACATTTAGGTGCAGCGCAGCAGTCACATGAAGTTCTGTTTCAGATTTGTTTGAAGCTATTAAGCACAAAACACAATACTTTTTAGGTAGAACTTGAATGATTTTAAAAATATGCACAGTATAAGAGAGAGAATTTAGAAAGTTTATTTTCAGGTCTTTTGGATTCAGAATTTGCTGATAAATACATTACCTCAAAGAAATGAATACTCTGTAGTCCAAACTCTCTTGACAGAAGCTGTATGTGATGAAGTAGCACTCTTTGAAAGCAATTTCATTAGAATGAATTTAATTTGCAATTTTACTTTGCTGTAATGGTAAATCCATTTCATTTTTCCCTTACCAAAAGATTAATGAGTGAAACTCACCAGTCTAACGAGATATTGATTAAAAAGGAAGGAATATGTTTGTTTCTCATGTTTTGTCCTTTGTCCTTGTTCACTTTGTACTTCCAATACTGCTACCAAAATTAAATCCGCCTTCTATGCGCCCCAATGTTGTATGTTGGGAAACTGGTGGCATGGATAGCAGGCTTTTGAACAAATGCAAATATTTTTCAAAGGTGAGCACTGTTAATTCACCATATTTTCATAGTCTGTAGGACTAAGTATATGAAAAAAGACAAAGATAGAAATGTTTTAAAATTAGAACACAAACCACACCTCCCCTTTTGTTTAGAATGCTTTCATATTAAAGAGATGCTTTGGACAGACATAAATGTATTTTTCTTCAAGGAAATACTTCTACTTTTGCTGCCTCATAACCCTATACTACCAATAAATTACTCTTTTATTAGTTTTTCTTGAGATAAAAAGGAAACTTTTCAACTGACTTCAAAAGAGGCAAAAATTATTTTAAGACCAAGGGTTTTATTCTCAACTGCTACTTTAGATAAAAAATTGCTTATCCTGCATTATTTTCTACAACTTCCCTGCTTGTTTTGAAATTTAATTAAAAACTGGACATTTTAAAAGAGATAGTGGTTCATACTTTTCTCTTGATGTTTGTGTGTTTTATGTCTATATACATGAATACACATAAATTACACATTAGTTTCTTCCTCAAAGCAATAAAATATCTAATTTACTATGGCATGTTCCACTGCATCTCTACAGAACTGAATTTGTTCATGTGTGCTGATATTACAAATCCTAGTCCTTTTTTTGTGTCTTTTTAACACCATTCAATCAGTTAATGAAAAGATGTGGCTTTGTGTATGCTATTTGAAGAAAAAGGATTCTTTTGTTATCCATTGGACTAAATTGTTGTGGCAATTTTTCAAGCATTTCAGTTTCAGAGCTCTCTTCTCTCTTTCTGCAGTGGTAGCTAACTCCTGTTTGGTACCACACAAACATGCACATCTTTCCACACTGAGGGAAACACCACCCAAGTGCTGCACCTCCAGCTCTGTGCCCTAGTAGGTGCAATGAGATAACCATTCTGTTTCTCACCCACAGTTTCTCCTTTCCCAAACTGTTATAATCAATTTAAAAAACAAAAGGAAGACCAAAACAACAGAACTATTTTTGTTCTTATGCAGCTGTTTCTTATCTCCCTTCTACAAAACTTACACTTTAGGGATTTTCATATTGCCTTGGTTACGAGGTTTGTTCCTTGTATTCCAGTTCAATCCTTTCAGATTCCCAGCCCTGAGAGCTGCTTCTTTTGTCTCATAGGGACAGATAACAGAGGAAAATAAAAAGGAGAGAAAAGTCTGTGTTTTAAGTAGAATAACAGACTATTGTGGTTTAACCCTAGCCAGCAGCCAAGCCCCAGGTAGCCGCTTGTTCACTTCCCCACCACCAGGATTAGGAAGAGAACTGGAAGGGTAAAACTAAGAAAACTCATGTATTGAGGAAAAGACAGTTAAATAGGGAGAGCAAAAGCTGTGCACAGTAGCAAAGCAAAATAAAGAACTAATTCACTGCTTCCCATGTGAAGGCAGGTGTTCAGTCATCTGCAGAACAGGGCCCCATCACGTGAAACAATGACTTGTGAAGACAAATACCATCACTCTGAACATCCCTTTCTTCCTTCTTCCATTAACTTTAAGCATCATACAGGATGCCATGTAGCCTGAAATATCCCTTTGCCCAGTTGGTGTCACCTGTCCTATCTGTGTCTCCTCCCAGCCTCTCAGGAACCCACAACTCCATCACTGGGGTGGCAGCATGGACAGTGGCAAAAGCCTGGGCTCTGTAAACCCTGCTCAGCAAGAACAAAAACATCTCTGTACTATCAATGCTCTGTCCAGCACAAATCCAAAACACAGGCTCATATTAGTCACTGTGAAAGAAATTACCACAGCCAAAACAAGTGCAAAGACTAGGTAAAGGTTGTTTCTGTTGCTAGGTTATGTCTGCGGTAAAGCTTGATACTTGTCACTGTGGCTTAGTGTTCCACATAATACCAGGATTGTCCTGTTTGTGAAGTATATCACAGGTTAGCTGTATTGGTTCAGTGGTTTAATATTTACTAAATTTTTTTTTGAATCCCATTGTATTTCCTAAAAGATGCTAACTACTTTTGTATGTGAGAAGGTACTTCTATCACTAAGCAGAAAAAGAATTGCTATATCTATGGGACTGTGGAAGCAGTAACTGAGAACTTCAGCAGCTGTAACAGAAAGATTCTTTTGGACTTGAATGCTAAGATTTGCTCTCAATAAGGAGAGATATCAAAGAGTATGTACCAAATACTTAAAGCACATGAAAACATACCAACTTTATGTGCTAGTGGAAGAGAACAACAAAAAATATTTTGCAAATTAATAATATATGAGCCATTTGCTGCTTACATACATAAATGGAAATATAGATAATGTATTTACAAAATACATGTTATGGTTAAAAGTTTATCACCATTTTAAAATATGTTTTAAAAGGAAAATTAAATTTCTATGAAACAAAATTCTTGCTTCTAGTTACCTGTTTTCCTTTTATTGCTGACTCATATATATGTATATAAAATGTGTAGATAAGTAACAACAAATTTCTAGTGGGATTTTTATATGTTCTTTTTAAAGATATTTTGAGGTGGATATAGTGAGAAATGGGTCATCTATTTGTCATGATTAGGGATTTGCAGAATTGAGGTCACACACATTACACTTGATTTTTTCCATAATTATTAGCAGAAGGTAATGAAGAAAAAATTATACTGTTCTATATTAATGTTTCATCTTATGGTCCTTCATTATACTTGAAGTAGTCCTCTAGGGGATTTTAAGTTCATCCAAAATAAAGTTTTCTATTTTTTTCAGGAATTAGATAGGATGTCTTCAGTCAGTGCTACATGTGCTGATATATGCCAAGTGTAGAGTCAGTATTGTGAGGAATACTAGGTTTAGATGAAAAGTTCATTCATATAATTTTCCCAAGAGAGATTGTGTGGATTTTCTTTTTCACAGCAAATGAAATTCCATAGAGTAGTTCCTGGATTGCTTTTTTGATGGCTTTTTCATGGGAGTTGAATGAAGCTGTATATAACTGAAATCTTAGTGGTAATTCTGTTTCATAATGAAAGGTATTGATAATGGATTAATTAATGAAAGGTCCTGTAGTAAGATATTTACCAAAAACATTGAACAATTATGGTCTGTAACCCATGCCTTATCCAAAGACATTTTCTTTTAGTTCTTTGAGAGGCATTTGTAGTAGATAAAATATGTACTTCAGTTATCTTCAAATTGTTGTGAGATTATCATTCTCTTGACTTTGTTCACCTGTGTCCTGCCAGACAAACTACAGTTGTCCCCTCTGGGGAGCACTTGCCTCTCTGTGATCAGTTAGAGCTTCTTTAGCCAAGCAGGCTGAACCTACACCTCTGCCTGCAAACCTAAATCCTCCCTCCCTCTCTATTCAGACAGCAGTTATGTTTCCTTTTGACCTTGTTGTCACTGTGGAATCGCAGATGATATTTTGCAGAGCTATTCTGGTACTGTTGGTGCATTATGTGTGCTTTTGATATGAGAAAGGTGAACATTGGTTTCTGTTGCAGTTACTGTTTATTAGGGATTTATCCAAAATGAAAAAAATGTCAGTATTGTCTGATAATAAAGGAAAAAATATGAAAGCAAACTTTTAAGGGCCAGATTTTTCACTTAGGAGCTTCTAACAGGAGCTCCTTGCTTATATGCTCTTTTCAAGATGCAAGGAAAATCACAGCCCTTGTGTTCCAGAGAATAGAAAAATAGTTCTTTCTATCTCTAGAGACATGTATCACTTCAAAGATGGGGAAAAGGGGCATGACTATAGTGTAGCTCAAAACTGTAATGCTGAGTATCACTGCCTTAGAAGTGAATCTGAACATGGATGCAACCTCTTCTTTAGGATCTGTTCTCTTTAAAATTTTTAATGACTTCAAGAGAAATATAGGTGTGCTTAAAGATCAAGTAAGAAACATTCACTTACCTGTCAGTGTTGTTGACCTCAGACCTAAATTGCTCTAAATTATTGTTGTTTTCATAACATGTATATGAGAAGATGGTACTAAGTCAAAGTGATAAGAAAGTTTGAGGAGAGGGAATTGAGTATTTCTGGTTATGTTTTTAAAGGTAGTTCTAAAGTTCAGAAGCACAGGACCAATTTCTAGAGGAATTGAATTAGATGTGGAGAGCTGTATGAGTTACAGAATGAGAGAGTTTCTGACTCTTAATTTGCATCTGCTCTTCCTAGCACCTTGAACTCAGAAAAAAAATGTGATGTGAATTTGATAACATTTTAGAGAACTGATTCAGTCTTCATCTTTATATTCTATTGAAATAAATGATTTTTTTAAAGGTCTTGTGCTGCCCTTTTCAGGGATATGAACTTTTCCTTTGTGAAGTTTTGGATTATATTCTAGTGATTTGGATTAAATTCACTGCAAGTTCTACAGTTGTCAGATTTTTAGTTTACGGGGGTTTTTGCCTGTAAAATACTGAGTATATTCTATCTCCAAAATTACTGAACTAACCACAGAAAATGAAAACCTATTTGCATGTGGTATACACTTTCAGCTTTCATGATGAAATATCATCTTCCTGAAATAATTGTATAAATTGTGTCTATTCAATATCAACAGGTTATTTTCATTTCCTTTATAAGTTCATCTAAAGTTACAATCACATTAGTGCCTTTATTTTGAGACAATTACTACTTCCTAAAAGTAGATGTTTGGCAAGTAGTTTCTTATGCCAAATTTTATTTATATCAAAATATTACTAATATCTACCTATTTGTATTTCTTCATTAATTATTAGGAAATTTGTCATCTGCCCAACAGATTACCCATCTTTCAGTCTAAGGTTCTATTCCTGATCTGTGGCAGGTAATCCATGATCATGAATAACTTCTTCATACATTGCTTCTTTCTTGGGGAAAAAATGCAGTGCTTTTGATTAACAATTGAACTTAATAAAGGGGAAAATATAAAATATGACAGGGTGTTCTGCTGAATGATTCTTCCAGTTAAGTTGATGATTTCTACAGGGGCATGCCTCATGAATAATTCAGGTAAGATGGGAGCAAGTGCTTTGCTGGCCAATGACTCAATGAAGAAATCATGTTGGAACCAAAGCATTCTATGTAAAATGCATGATACTCCTAATGCCTATGTTTAAGTATTAAGAAGTTTTGTCCTGTAGGATAACCAGGGTGCGGTGGGGTTGAACCCGAAACAGGATTTGTGTATATCACTTCTGAAGCTGCCACAAATGCTCTGTTTTAAAATGGAACCAAGTGGAGGGTCACTGTAGTTTAACATGGCAGCGGGCTCCAGTTCTCAGGCAAGCTGAATTGGTTTTCAAAAGGGAGCCAAAATTTTACAGATGGCTATGGAAGCTCTAGTGAAGAAGCAGGTACTCCATTCTATGTTGCTCTGTTTCCTGAAGAGTTAAATTTCTCAGAGTAAACAATCTGAGCAGCAACACAAGCAAGCTTTAATAGAAACATCTTTTAAAAATGATCTATGGTAGTTCATGTAATAAATGCATAGTAAATGCCAACTGTTGTGTTTTAATTTCCATATTCATTAAATAAATATATTTGTTGTGCAAATATGCCTTGTTGTGAATGCAGCCAGTCGATGCTTGAGTTATACAGAGGATAATGACTTTTATCTGAGAACCTTTGAAGAGTTTGAAGAGGTTTCTTAATTTCTGTATTTTTACTGTGTGCTAAACCCTGCTAACTTTCTTCTTATTCTTAAAAGGAGTTTTTGAGAAGTTAATGGATTGGTTGTATCATTCCTATTTGTTTGTTTCCTTAGTGCTGTTTGGTAAGGCTGGAGTTCATGCTGCAGCAATGTGTGTGTTGGTGGCCTCCCTGAGGAATGTATGGCTGGAGACTATGCCTTTTTGCTTCTGCTTTACCTGCACCGTGGCATTGCACCCCGGCATAAGGACTCCACTGCAGCATGTAAAATTTGTTTAAACATCCCAGAGCTGAAAATGTGTTATAATGTGCATTGGCATTCAAAATTTCACTGCAATATCTGGATAGTCACTGCTGACATTCTTTTCCCCTTCTTATCTCTGTTATCCCAGAAGTCTTGCCAGCATTACTGATGGGCTCAGTCGTGGCCAGCTGGTACTGGCTTTGTCTGACATGGGGACAGCTTCTGGCACCTTACTACAGAAGCCACCCCTGCAGATTCTCCCTTTCCTCCTCCCAAACTTGCCCCAGAACTGCAGTACTGGGCACTTGCACTGCTGACAACACAGCTGCAGGACAAAGTTCCCAGGCTCAGAGTAGCATACACATGAAACAAAGACCATGATCAAGGAAAAAGTTTTTTAAGGAGTACAGGGACAGCTGAAAAGTGGCAGCTCTATTGGGATTTGGCCACTCGTGGTATCTTTGTGCTGCAAGAATGGTGGGCAGACCTTTACTCAAAATAGCCCACAGATGCTCTGGCAAGTAATCCATGATTAGGACTTCAGAGGAGGACAACCCCCCCCCCCCCCCCCCCCCAAATTCTGGGACCGTGTCTGTGTGACCCAGAGGGGAAAAAAGCTTTCTGGCTGCAGACACAGGGCACCAGTCGTGGTGTGGTGCTGCAAGAGCAGCACGCAGTAAGTTACCACAATTGCCCAGGGGTCATACTCAGTGCTCCACAAGAAGGTGAAAGTCTCCCAGGGTATAGTGCCAATCGGGGCAAAAATCCTTCCTAGCACCAGAGCTGTCATTCCCTGAGCGCGTGAGCAAGCCCTGACCAGGGCTTCTCCTGCAGAGCCACAAGCAGCCAGGTAACTCGTGAGCTCATGAGCTGAGCACAATGTGCCATCAGCCTGGAGGAGTCTAGCAGAGCCCCTCCCTATCAGGACCTTGGGAGAGCCCTCAGCACAGGGCTCAGGCATTCCTGCATGCCACACTCCCTCCCTTGGGCTCATGTGAGCAAAGCGCATCACCCTAGGACTTGCTGGGACTCAGTCCTTGCAGTCATCTGCTCTGCTTATGCTGCTCATAAAGCTCAGGAATGTGGGAAACAGCCTGTCTAGCCTCCTACCTCTGCAGAGTTACATTCCCAAACAATGGCTGTGGTTTCTGCAAGAGAAGGCAGGCAGTGCCTTGAGCACCTGGAGAGCTGCGACCCTGCTACACAGCAAGCAGCAGGCCACAGCACAGGTCATTGCATTCAAGACAAGCATAAGTAGTATGTGGAACTGTTGGAGTGAGTCCAGAGGAATTCCATGAAAATTACTGGAAGCTATGAAGGCAGGCTGAGAGTTGGGGTTGTTCAGCCTGAGGAAGGAAAAACCTTCAGGTTCGGAAAGTGACAACACCAGGCACAGCACTGCCAGCCGGATGAGGGAGGGGATTGTGCTGCTCTGCTCTGCACTGGGGCAGCCTCTACCTCAAGAGCTGGAGCAGTTTTGGATGTCACAGTGTAAGAAAGACATTGAGGTGTTAGAGAGTGTCAAAAGAAGGACATCCAAGACTGTGAAAGGTCTCAGGGGCAAGACTTACAAGGAGGAGCTGGGGGTCACTTACGTTGTTCAGCTGGAAGAAGGCTACTGTAAATTTCATTGTGGTTTACAACTTCCACAGGGAGGGCAGCAGACAGTAGGTGCTGGTGTCCCCTATGTGGTGTCAGTGATAAGTTACAAGGAAATGGAATGAAGCTGCCAGCTGGAGTCTAAGAAAAGGTCCTTCCCTGAGAGGGTGGTCAGCCACTGGAACAGGTTGCCTGGGGAAGTGGTCATCATGTGAACAAGCCTGACAGAGGGTGTTGGATGACTGGTATGTGGTTAGTTTTTGATGTAGTCCTGCAAGGCCCAGGTATTTGGCCCCAATGATCTTTAAGAGTCCCTTCCAACTTTAAGCATACCCCAGTTACATTATTGTACTACACATCTAAGGTAAGTGGTTGAAATACCACTAAACACTATTTCCCCCATTACTTGACAAAGTAACAGCTTTCTGTTTTAAACAAGTTGACAGTTTGTACTTGGCAGCTTTTGTTATGAATAGGCTTAATTGTGTATAGCTCTTGCATACTGTCATTGTCTTTTGCAGTATGCCTTCTAGGATATAATAGGTTTAATTAAACCTACTCTGTTTGACGAAACATGTATTAATGATGCTCCGTAATGGCAGAGATTTTGCATTTAATGGCACTTAGAGCATATTGACACACAAAGCACTTGTGACATGTTTCAGTGTTCCTTGAATCAAAACTCTGTTTTAATAAAAAAATGACACAGTATTTACGATGCAGTCATACATAGGTCATTGGTTATTAAGGATGACATAATTTCAGGAAAGTAGATGTGACTGCTCTGAAATGTAATGACAGTTTTAGAAAGATTATCTGTACTTCAGGGTCCCTATGGCTTTTGATTTCCTTTCAGTTAATTAACTTTTAAAATATTAATTCCAGATAGCAGGTCAGATTGAACTGCAGCAAATAAAACCTCAGAAATATGGGTTAAACTGAAATAGGTTGCTATATTTTAGTCCTTTAATCTCAAATTGTACATGGTTGATTTGGAGTATTTCATGCAGGGCCAGAAGTTGGACTTGGTGATCCCAATGGGTCCCTTCCAACTGAATATATTTTATAATCCTATGATTGTATGATTTTTAATTAGTGATATGGGCAAAAAATATTTCAGGAAATGTAGAGTAGTAGTATTTCTTAATGAGTGAGATGCAGTAACTTGTCATGTGTGCATACAAGCTGTGATGTAGAATAGTTAATATTAAACGTGGTTACAGTGTAAAGTAAATGTGGTTATGTCCTGTGGTTGTGCTTTTCAACCCAGTGAGTTGTCCAGTTAACCTTAAATGCTCAGTGGAGCAGCCTTTAAGCTTGTTCCTGCAGTAGTACAACAAGCTAATTTCAGTATTAAAAAATGGTATTTTTACTGGTGCCTTTTCCTGTTCTCTTAGGTTTTTTGTCTCTCTGTGAAACGGAAATAAAGTCAGCAGTCTTGCTAGAGGTTTCTCACTCAAGCCACAGTTTATCCTTGGCAAAATTGTAATTATCATAAATTGCAAACATAGTTTATGCTCTACAAAAACATGAGATGCTACAGATCCCTTCAGGAGCACTTAGATTTTACAACTCCTTCATAGTCCTTTGTTGTCTTTTCCTTGATTTTCAAGACCTCCTTTATGCTAGGAGTTACATTCTAACCTCCTTTGTGTCTCTCTTGACTTCCCCTCTTCCCAAATTAGAGCATTTGCCAAACCACCTCTCTGAAAGGCTGCATTTAAATATATTTCCTTCTGCTTTTGTCTGACAAGTTGCCAAAAAAGAGAGAGTACCAGTTTTCCTCAACTAATAAATTAACATATTATTTCTCTTATTTTTTATATGCCTAGCTTTTGATTGGCCAGCCTTGAGAATTACTTCTCTGAGTCTCTGGAGTTTAATTGCATGTAAATTAGTTCTTTCATTTGCTTGAATGTACTAACCACTTTCTATTAACATTGCTTTCAAAGATCCATTTTCTTTGCTCCAAAGACCTCATATCTCAATGTAAGTTTACAATATTTTCTGGTTCATAAGACTGTATCTTAAACTAAAACAGCAGCACAAAATTGATGCTGCCATGGTATCTGTTTTGTACACACTGATATGTTTAAATTTGCTTTTCTGAAAGTTCTCACTAATTTTCCCATTTGGGACCTCTTTGGCCTTCATGTATGTTAACTGACAATTTATCAGAGGGTAATTTTCTGTAAAGCACTTACCAGACTATACAAGAGCCAGCTCAAATTTTGTGACATGTATTGTGGGTGTCTGTGGGTGAGTTTGTAAGGTCATGTTAGTGCTCTTTTCTCTTATGTAAACTCTGTTCTTTGGTGATCTGTATATTGGTACACAGCAGGCCTTGGCATTGGGCTGTGTCTGCTTCCCTTGGTGACGAAGCTCTAGTATTGGACACGAGCTCTACACAAGCTGGAACCAAACCTTCTCATTTCCAGTGGGAGGGACACAACTGGTGCATTCTGCAGGGGCCCAAGTCTGCTGTGGTGGAGATGCAGCTGGTGTGCACAGTGCTCAGTGCATTTAGGCAGAGAGGTGTAAATATTCACCAAAGTTCTGCAGAGCCTGTTGTGTTTGTTCAGTGTGGTCAGAGGAAGCCTAAGCCCTGCTGGAGTGGCCTCCCTGAGCTCCATGAGCACTGTGCAGATCACACCCACTGTGGTAGGAAATACTTGATCCTGCTGATGTGTGCAACAGGACCCAGGTACTGCAGGGCACAAATGATGTGTGGAGGACGTGAACTTCTCCTCTTTCCCTAATTTTCCTCCTGGATCTTTGTAAAGTCTCTTTGACAATGAAACAAAGACTGTAATGGCCAGAGGAAAGATATGTGAAGGCATTCTTTGGAACATAATTTTGTTTTACATAAAAATTTACTGCATCAGAAGTGACTGTTTTGTTGCAAAACCAATGTTACTCCTTCTTTGGTAAGGACTTTAAACAGAGTTAATATTTATTAATTAGTGAAGCTGTCTTTTTTTAAAAATTTGTCTTAGTGTTTGTTAATATTCTGTCTAGTACAAATATACCATGTTTCATTAAAAGGAAACAGGCTCTGATTTCTCAAAGATCCCAAGGGAAACCCATACTTTTTGAGCATTAATCCTGCTAAAAGTAATGTAAACTAGTAATTTGATTTACTTTGTAGCTGTGGGTAAGCGACATGCAGCCTTCTGATGTTTGCTTAGTTTTTGTTGATGTTACTGTATAAGCAGTTTTCAGATGAATGGAAAAATTTATGTAAAAGTTGACTATGCATGGCAATGCTAACATTATCAGACCAGTGCCTGTTGTGAATTCCCTTAAACTGTGTAGGAGTTAGTTTAAGAGAAGCTTAAAATGTGTGAAAAATCTCTAAGACCTGTCAGTGGACCTGTCTAAAACTAAATGGACCTGTAGAATGTACTAAATCTGGTCATCAGGAGAAGTAAAGTCTACTTATTTCCTCTTTTTCACTATTTGCTTCTAAAATGCTTCTCTTTGTGGCGGTTCATGAATGTAATAGGCTCTTGTCAGTGACTAAAGGAATTCCATTTTCATTGGCTTTTTTCTATAGCTCTAGATGGCCTTAAGTGGCAACATGTAGTATTGTTTTAACAGTCTTTGGAAACTGTGTCTACTTACTTGTGGATGTAAGTGAACACTTGAAGTATTGTTTAAAAAACCCGAGTTCATGGTGAGCATTTTAAGTGTCCTGCTCTTAGGAATGTTGAAAACAAATTTTGGTTTTCAAATAAGTAGCCTGTTGGTAAAAGAAGTGAGTAATAGAAAATAAATTGATTTGCCTCTTAGGGAATGACTCTTGTGTGGTGATAGAATTCATTGTTTAGTCCAGAAATAGCAGTATGACACTGTGGGGCATAGAGATGTTTGAGAAGCAAAATCAGTTCAAGAAAAATGTGTTAGTAAGGCATCAGCGAATGTGCAGCAGGGAGGGAAGAAAAATAGCTAGTAAATTTCCCAAGAAAAAGAGAATGTTGAAAAAATGTTAGTTGTTTCGAGAGGGAAAGTACTAATATAACAATGGGAACCTGAATGAATTTGGAAGTTGATTTTCTAAACTGTATGTTGTATTTGTATTTGCATAAACATTTTGGTGTTTCTGTAAAATATTATGTGTAGTTAGAGAAAGAGAGGGAGAATGCACATACTTTGTCACCAAACTGTATGTAAATGAAAACTAAAATTTGGCTGTGAGTTTTCAAGAACCATTTTTTCAGCCTCTTGTTCTATGGTTTTTAGTGTCATAAAAATCACTTTACAAGGGCTATGCTCTGTGGCGCACTGTTGGATGAACTACATTTTTAATATATTTTCAAACAGAATGCATTAGTGGAAACCCTAGGGAAGTGCTTTGTTCACAGCAGAAACTCATTATTGTTGTGAATACATAAGGAGTTATACACAGAAAGTACAATTTTGGGGTTTGTCTCAAATTTTATCCTCTTTTTTAAAAATAATATTTTTAATTATGTCTGTCTTCTCATTCTGAAAATTATGTAATAGTGAAGTTTATATGGCTTTTAGAGCTGCATTCCATTTTCTAACTTCAGTGAGGGTAGTTGGAGGGGAAGAGGGTCATTGAGCCTTCAGTGAAAGTAAACCTACTGGGCCTTTCATGTCCAACTACTTTTTTCACTGAGCCACAAAGAGAAATCTGTAAAGTATCTTCTGGTTTGGCTTCAGATTTTGTATACATACCAGCTCTTGCAGAGAGATTTGGATGTATGGAACTCTTCTGAAAATCCAAGTGTCAAATACTACGTGCAACCAGTGTCCAGCTTTATTTCAGTTAAAGCTCAGCAGTGGGGTCTAAACTAAAATGCACACAACAAGTGTCTTGGATAAAGGAGGAGCCACCAAGCAGCAACAGCTGTTGCAGATACTTATTAGTGGGAAGCAAGGACCATTCCTCTGAAGGCCATATGTAGGAAATGTGTGGGGAAAAAACCCCAAACTTTTAAAATCTTGACACTATATGCATATTTTTAAATTGTCCAAATGGTTATGTAAGATAATCCACAGAGCTGAGAGGGAAAACCATATCTGTAAGGCTACTTAGGATTTTGAATTACTTTGTCTGGGGAATGAATCAGGAAAAAATTGACACCTTGCTATTTCAAGAAAACTAACAATGATTTTTTTTTTTTCATCTCTAACAGAAAGACTACATCTTGAGTGAGGAAAGCGTTTGTTTTTTGCTGTTTGGGGTTTTTTTACCTGTTTATAATTCATTCCTTCCTCTTCACACAGGAGTGTTTTGCTGTAGGAACTTCACCCAGTACAGTTCATACATAGCTTGTAAACAACTTTTTTGGTCTTTTTAAACCCTTCAAACTGAAAATTTTGTCATGGTTGGATAGAACTGCACATTGCAGGATCAACCATTATACCTGAAGACAGACTAATTACATGTCTGCCTTTTGCTACATGATATTAAGAGTTAATTCTATCACACCTAAAGTTCATGCAATTCTAGTCATCAGTCAATTAGATAAAGGAAAAACAGGTCAATTTTATTAGACCCCCATGACTCAGGCAGTTGATTATACTGAGAAAACACAGAACTTGGTGCTTTAGTAGAGGGTTTGCTTTTGTAATTGACTAACCGCTGCCTCCTGCTCTGTTGACCTTCACTAATTTATAGTATTGTCTGTCATTCCTTATCTGCAGTCGAGTGGGGAGGTTCAAATGTAAACATCAACACTGTTAAGGTCAGGGGGGACTGCATCTGTCTCTGTAGCCAGTTCATTTTTAATTTGTGTACAGCCAGGCTGCAGGCTTTATGCCACTTGGTTCTGCATATCTGTCTGAAAATCTGCAGCTTTTGTCAGACTGTCACTGTTTTAATAATAATGAAATGAATAATAAACAGCTATGGATCATTTAAACCATCGAGAGTGTCTTCTGGTACATTGCTTGTGCTGCCACAGCACTACAGGAGGATGGCATCCCCTGGGAATTGGCTCTGTCCAAGCACACAGGACATCAGATGCCCCCTGGGAAGTGTGGTGCTGTATAGCAGAGGTCCTGTTGTAGTTGCTTGTGGAGCCCTTTCCCTTGGGGTATCAGTGTAGGGCCTGAAAGTGAGAAAAAGTTCCCAAAACTTCTACTCTAAAAGGTTGCATAAATCCTCTCATGTTGTGTTTACCGATGTTTTCCAATATGTCTACGCAAAGTGGAAAAGTGTTAAAATTATTTCAATGGACTGGCAAGTTTCCAACATTTTTAGAAAAATACTCATTTAGTCTTACTACCAGTGCAGCATTTACATGTTTGCAATTTTTAAATAATACATTGTGAGTACTATTAGTTAGAAATATGGGGACAAAATGCTCCAGGACCACTGTTGTTTGGTACTTTTCATTATATCACATTTCTACTACAGAATTCTTGTATTTTTCTGCCTCTTGTCTTTTTATTACCTCTATATTGTTACGAAGTTTCAGTTCTGTCGTAATATATTCCATATCCTGATGTATTTTAACAGAAGCTATTTTTGGTATAACGGCACTAAATGTTCTTATTTTAATTTCATCTCTTTGTTCAACACAGCAAGCTTTCTATTTCAGCAAATGATTCTTCTTTCTTTGATGTTTCTTTTCTTCAGATGTTTATATCCAATTACTTTCTTTTCCCCTTACTTCACCTTGGCTAAGGTGGCATACATGATAATCTTAAGGTTTTTTCCCAAATTTGTCCTCAAATTCATCCTCTAGCCTCTTATGCTGATACTGCTCAGCCTAAAGCTATTTTTTTCAGTCTAGCTAAATATGAGAAGTCTTGGTGCTATCATTTTGCAAGTAGATGATGTTCCTTCTCTGCCCTGTAATGAAATAGAGGACTCATTATACATAATCTTTTACTTTTCTGCTCTATATTCTTGTGAGTCCCATCACAATCTGCATGTAATTATCAGTATTCTGAATTATTTTGTATGCAAAGGTTCTAGTTTGACATTTTTTTCAGGTTGATTTGCAATGTAATTTGTTTTTATCCCAAAGCTTCCTTGTTTTTGAAACACTACATGTATGCATTCATAACCCCCACAGGCATTCTATCAGTCAAGAATAAAATTGACACATTTTCTTCCTGCTAAAGATTATTAATGAGAATACTAAATAAGCGTGTTTTTTTCTAACTGTGGTTTGAGGAAGAAGTACAAGACCAAAGGGAATGGATGCTTCAAGGTCTGGTTGTGAAGCAGTCCTGAATGTATGGAAAGATGATGAGTGCGTTAATGAACAATCAGCAGTTTCACTTTGGCAAAAGTCAATGAAAGTGTTTTTAATGACAGTGACCTACCTGATCCTCCCTCCAGCACTGATTCTTCAAAATGATCTTCACAAAACAGTGCTAACACGTACAGAATGCTAAGAAGCATTAAAACCCGTCCTGCATGTCGTGATAACTAATTGAAAGGAACAGCTTGATGAATTTTCAAGTTCAGTTGTCTGGCTTTTGCACAGAAACTGCATTTCTGAAACACGGCAAGCTGAGACCAAAAAGTTGTTGCCTCTAGCAGTGGATCTTTGATCTGGCTGTGACTGATGCTACATAGCTGTGAATTCCTCAAGAAATGAATGATGAAACAAATTATGAAATGGTGAAACATCAGATCAGGATGATGAAGCAGAAGAATTATCAGTGTACATATTTAACCCCGAATCTGTGTTACATTGCATTTCCTTGAGCACATGCTCATGTTTATTCCTTGCATTGCTTTCTTCAGAACAGTGCTGTTTGTGTGTTTGTGAGCCCCAACAGTGATGTGTCTTCTTCAGTGTGACCAAGTGTCACTCCTGCCTGCCAAGCAAGTGTAGATGAAAGAAAGGAAACTAATTGGTACTCTTGGGAAACTCCAGTAAAATACTGTCCTCCTGTGTCAAATTTCTACATTGTAAGAGTGCTAAAAAAGAGCAAGCATTCTACAGTTCTCTGTGAACTCAGGAGGTGGTGACAAGATCATCAATGACGGATGCTGTAAATTCCTTCTTCAGCTAGTGGAGAAAAGGAAAATCCTCCAAAGGTTTGTGTCCTGACAGTTGTGTATAAATTGCTTGTACTTTCTTGGATGTTATTTTCCTACAACAGCCAGATATTTATCTCCCTGCCTTAGTAACATTGCTGTAGTGATGTGCAGATTAAGAGTGAAAGGAAATGAAAGCAAGGTCAGCCCCCAAATGAAAAAGCATTCTGTTGCAAGCCCTTTTTTTCCCAGACAGAAGGGAAAGCTTTTTTCCTTTAAACAATGCTTCATCTTAGTGACAAGTGACTGAAACACAAAGTGAAGCAGAGAGAGAGATGGATAATGGGGTTAGTTCAATTTGGCCTTTATTTCCAAGTTTTGATCAAAAACTGACTAAATGATTTGATGGGAATTGGTTTGTTGTTCTGTTTAATTTTTCAGAAATAGTAATTAGAGTTTATAAGAACCTTGTCACAACACCCTAACCTTAGGAAATACTGTGACAGAACTGGGTACAGCATTAGTACAGTTTGTAAAGAAATAATATATTATTTATACTGTTCATATCATTAAGAATAATTTCAAAGTGGCTTGCAAATAACTCTGTCTTGTATGCAACATACGCGGTGCTTGGAATAGGCCAAAAGACCTATGACGAAATACCATCTTTGAAAATTACTTTGAAATTAATGATAAAAAAATTGTCTTTATTAGATCATGGGGCAAAGGTGGCAGTAATTAGGGAAGGAGCTCAGTTGTCTGGAATTGGAGAGTAAGGAGTTTCTCAAGAGATTGGTATAGGACTGGGAGGAAAGAGGTCTGAGTGTGGACTGATGGGGAATAAATATTGGATGGGAACGAAAGGCTGATATTTAGTGTTGGAAACCTGAGAGCTTGTGATGTTAGTGTGAGTAAGTGACATGGTCTTCTCAGATAAACCTCCTAAGTCCACTTTTCTGATTCTTATTGTGTTGATTTATTAATTTTCCCATCTGATGTTGATTGTTGGTGCTGATTTTCCCATCTAACTGTCTAAGATATTAGGAATTTCAGGAGAGAATATTTTAACAATCTTCATGTTTTTAAGCCAAAGATCCCCAGACTCTTACATCAGAGAAAAACTGATGCAGTGAACTGTATAAATCAACATCATAACTCAGAAAAGAAAAAGCCTGCAACAACTGAAAATTTGCAGGGAGATTATGAGTGTAACAGGGAAACTTCAAATGTACAAGCGATTTTTATTGTAATGTGCTCTCTTTACTTAAGTGTTGTCCGTTTGGCTGCAAGTCAGTGTAATACAGTACAATGAAATAGTGCTGCTTGTCTATAAACCCAGGGATTAAGTCTACTGCTCTGCTTCTCTGGACTTCTCATCCATCAATAGAGGTTTTGAATGGAGCATGCAGCCACGGCCTTGCCTGAGGTATTTGGGTTTTCTGAGAGTGTAATACTTTTTTTCACAATGCCAGGACTTTCCAAGCTGCTGAAGACTTGTGTTGAGGAGATAGTAGATACTACTGATGGCTGTAGTTATACTTGGAGTTGTACCTGTGACTTTCCACTCTCCATGGGCCTGTTTTTAACCAAGTATGATACTTTCTTTAGGTCAAATGTTCAACTATGACCCATGCATTGTCAAACAGAGTCAAGTGGGGCTGATAAGTAGGGTGGTCTGTTATCATGTTCTCAATTTCTGTTGACTTTTGTACTATGAGGGCTGCTTGAAACATGATGTCTTGGAGGTGCATGTTTCACCAGATAGATAGGTAGAAGCAGCAACCATACAGATTCCTGTTCAAAGAGGTCCTAAATCCTTTTCATTTCCATCTACTTTAGGGGCATAGTCCTGTGTAAACAAGGTGCAAAATTTTATAGGCTTCAGCTTTCCTGCTCTAATGCGTTGGTCACTCAAAGACATTCACTTAATTCTTACCACCTGCCTCCAGAATAAGGATGACTATGGTATGTTGGCTTACCTGGAAGCTGAGGTCATGATAATAATCAAATGAAAAAATGTGTATGTAAATAGCCTTCTCTTCCTTACCACAAACCTGTATTCAACTTGTGTTTAATGACCAGTTTTACCCCCTGATGTTGGTAAAATCATCCATGATTTCTCCTTTTAGGATATATTCTAAACATTCTATAGTCTTTCTCCATGAAGGTTAGACTTTACAGGATGTGGCAGATCTTGGCAGAACAGAGTTCAATACTGACATTTTATTGGAGGTCTGCAGTACCTGTCCTACCCTCCACTGGACCTGTAACTTTCCTTCTGTGTTGCATCCAAGTTTCTAGTCCTTTTCTCTGCATCCAAACTGCAGAGATTGAGGCTGAATATACAGTGTTGTTTTTCAGTCTTTACTACTGGTGAAAAATACAATTAGTAAAGTACCTGTTTAGATTATGATTAAAAGAGAACCTGGTTTTTGTTGCTGTTTACAGAATTGAGGAAGGTAGATGGGAACCAGCCTGGTGCAGTGCAGAAGGGTTGATTAGCCAGGAGGTGGCAGCTCAAGTACTCCTTTTTGCTTGGAGCAAAAACCAGCAGTAAGAGCAAAAAACAGCCTGTAAACAGTGTAGATCCTTCCTCTCTGCATGGGAAAATGCTGTACTTCATTAACGCTGTGCTAAACAGAAAAGTCCTAATGGATGTGTGTTTTTATGCAATCACCTCAAGCAGCCCTCCCAGCCTTTGCATAATTCTGAGTATTGTCACACAGTGGCATTCACAATTAATTCAAAGCTTAGAAAAAAGTGCTTCTTTGCCATTTCATGGCTGTGTCTTTTCTGACTGACATAAAAACTGCTAGATAAATTCTGAGTTTTTAAGGATGGAGTGCCTGTTTTAATTTCTTTGGTTCTTTCCAGAGGCTAATGTCCAAATTTGTTGCACTTGGAGTGCCACAGGTAGTCAGAATATAATCCAAATGGCAGTGATTTTAATGTTGCCAGTTGGGTTTAAGTGGTGTCAACACAGCTTCCATATGTCTAACAGTCTAGTCTATAAATAGGCCCAAAATGTCTATTAAGTTTGCAAGGTAACATGAGTAAGGAGCAATCAAACACAATTCCAGAGGTAGCCCCTGGCTATTTTATCCCTTGCTGAGCAGAAGCTTCATATTAGAGAGTGTTGTCAACTGGCCAGTTAATCTTATAGAGGAGATGGCTCTTTCAGATGCTTGGGTTAAGTGGTTGGAAAACAACAAGCTACAGCTGGCCTGACTTCTTTTTATGGAAAGAAATTACACAGGCAGCTGGAATCATAGGTGTTTAAAATATTTTTCACGCTTACTAAGATTCAACTGCTAGCTGAGGATTCCTAGTTTTGACTACCTGTTCAGAACAGTCAGTCCTTCATCTGTACAATTTTTTAAATGACAGGTTTTATAACAAGTGAAATATACACTTTTATTCCCTATTAAACTCAAACTGACCAAACCAACCAACACAAGAAAGAAAAATAAACAAGCAATATCCCACTCCAAAAAACCAAACTAAATCCACAACCCCTCCCTGCTCCTCCCAAACCCCACCAAAGACAACCAACCAAAAATCAAGCTCCAAACCAAACGCAAATGGAATCTGTGGTTTTCCACTATCAGTCTGAAAGATATCACACTGCTTTAAGGTAAAAGACTTTTGTCCTGTGAGGTCCTGAGTGCTTGCAGCTTCAGGTCCTGTCCCTGTACACAAACTGAATACGTTTTAAAATCTTTTATATGTTGGAGTAAGATCTCTTTCTGGCATACTTGCACAGTGGTGACACACATGTGCTACCTCATTTTGTCCACTGAAATGGAAGCAACAACTGCAGTGTACACTTGGAGAGCTCTAGTACTCAATCAGGCATTCTTTCAACAGCAAAGTCTTGGAGGTGACCACAGGAATGTTTCAGTTCTTGAATGACAAGGTGGATGCACAGCAAATGTTACTGACTGTGCACTGTGTATCATAGTCAGCATACTTTTTAAAAGTATTTTTCTACTTGGTGAATATTGATAGCAGAATTAATACTTCTGTGTGAAACATCTTTTGAAGATGTACAGAACAGCACCTGTGTAATACTGTGGCAAATTCATGAAACTTGCCTTCAGTACATCTTTCTTCGAAGTATTCTCCCCTCCACTAAGCTCATCCCTTGTTTCTTCCACTCTCCAGTCTAATGGGGAAAAACCCCAAAAATTCTCCTCCAAATCACCCTACTTGTCCTCAGCCTAGTTGAGAATGTCGTGATGTTCCAGCTGGATGTTCCAGCTGGATGAGACTTCCGTGCAGCATCCGTCAGCTGTCCTTCATGCAGAAGCACATTTCCCATCAAAACCTCTGGACTGCGAAAAACAAATCTGCACCGATCTGCACATCCCATACAGCCTGCTCTTTTTTGAGGCTGAAGTGGGATTTGTATGTGCATCACAGAGTTTACAGGGGATGAACTCTAGCTCCAAGGCACTAGTCCCTAACTGCTCCAGACTGTCTGTTTCTGTGCTGTTGCAGCTTTGGTGTGCAAGAGAAGTGGATTGAAACAAGGGCGTCACCTGGGGGCACTATTGCAGCCAGATACTCATGTTTCGTATCATTTGCATTTGAAAGTTTATAGCAGCAGAATATATTTCTGGTAAAGCTGCCCTTTATCAGAAGATTTCTTTTAGCTCGACTACTGGTTATAATTTTAAATAATCTGTGCCCCTGAGTGGAAAAACAACAGCAAAATTAATAATTAAGAAACTTAATTTCCTAGGTTACTTGTTGTTGGTTTAGTTTACTTTATTGGATGAGCCAAACCTTATTTTATCTTTAAAAATTTCCTGCAAAATAGTAACCAGTTCCATATGAGTTCTGCCAAAGCAAATATTCGCATAATTTTATCTTGTGAGGTAAGCTGATATTCCATACATTTTGTTTCTAAATATGTTTTCTACGTCCAAAGACAGTCTGTTTCCAAGATGAGTTTCCAATATCCATGCCTTGTTGCAAGAGACAAAATATATTTTGAGAACATTTATTGCACTCCTTTCTGGAGCTTACCCTTACATCACACAGATATATTCCTCTTTGGTTTTATTTTGTAGTAGATAAGGGGAAATAACAGAGAAAAAGAACAACTTCTGCTTATGTTTGTGACATCAAATATGCTGTGACAGAGTGGTAATGAAATAGTAAATAGGTAAACTAAAACTGTTGACAAAACAGAAATCACACTATTTGTGATATCGCCTATGCTGAGACTATTGTGAGAGTCACTGGAAATTGTGATACCTTATACATATTTTATATTTGGAAAAGCCAAGTAATTTCCATTCCAAAATGAAGCTATGCAAAATTCTCATCTTCTTTTCTTCTATAGTAGTAAAAGGCCCAGCTCAACAATGAAAATGTACCACATAGTATGTAATGGAAGACAACTTTGAAAAGGAAGGTACTGAGAGTGTTAGCTAGGCTTGGACATCCATGGTTCCTGCAAGCAATTTTGCCTTTCTGCAAAGAAGGATTTTAAGAGTGTTAAGATTAGTGAGTAAATTTTTCCAGCATGACTTATTACTTGTGGCCTTTTGTAGTATCCCTTCAGGAACTGCTGCATGACATGACCTTTTCAGCATATTTATCAGTCTGGGACGTACGGATGATGCAGAGTTATAAATATGGTTGCTGGGGGAGAAATGACCAATTCAAGGGGACTCTTCCAAAATCAGGTTTTGATACGGATGCTTTGGAACATATTTGATATTTGAGAAGTGTATTTTACTTGAGGGATATGCTGACTTATTACAGTGGTTTTCTGATACTCCCCTGTGACATTTCTGGCATGCATCTATGAAGCTTCAGATATTACAGTAGACCATCATATCATTGAAGTCAGTGACAAAACTTCTGTTAATTTCAAAGGTCCAAGGTTAAGACCTTGGTACCTTGGTGAATTGCTATACTGATTTAGCATTCTGCTTTTGACCCTTGAATGATCATGCACAAAAAACCCCAACCCAAACCAAAAAGAAAAACCAAAAAAAAAACCACCCCAAAACAAACAAACAAACAAAAAATCCCCAAAATTTAATTTCTATCTTTCTGCATTAATTCATTTACATAGAAACTAATGTTCATGTGTTGCATTCCTGGCACTGATTGGCAGATTTTACACTCTCCCTCCAAGCTTGAGCAAATAAAGAAGAAAGATTGCAAATTGTGGGCAGATTGGGATGCGATAGGATAATGCCATGATCCAGTGTTTGTCATACTGGAAGGAGTAAGACACTTAGTCAATCACCTTCACTTTAACCTCTAATTTCTAATAGAACAATGTTTGTATATGGTATCAGTGACCTAAATGCTGCTTTTTGAACCTGGTTTAAGTTGGTTCTGAATAAACATGATACATTTCTGATAAATTATATAGTTTCTTGGTGTATTTCTTTTTCTCATTTACTGTGTTATGACTACCCTGCAGGATTTTAGATTTCCACTGTGACTCAGTTAATATCATTAGCACCTGTTTTAGAGCATGGATCCTGTCCAGGGCAGAATTTTATTTCATAGCAGGTGCTTCATCACATGGCTGTGAAATCTGGGATATGAACAGAGAAGAAATTGTCATTGTGTGTGTTCCTAAAGCTTTGACTTAGCCATTTGTGTAGATAAATAATACTCCTCTTTGCTCACTGACTTCAAATCACTTGTCTCAGAGGTCTGTTAAGGCTCCTACTGACCAGCCAGGTGGTCCCTCATCTGAGGCTGTTGGAGTTGAGACTTGCTGTTTTGGGAAATAAGACACTCTAAGAAATGAAGTGAGGTTCCTTTGAGATGCACAGGTTAGGGAATCCAGTGACTGCATTCTACCCTAGGTCTAGCTTTTGCTCCTGTTGATCTCTGCTGACTGATGTCACCTGTAACTGACTCACTGCTTACAGAAGGGCGTTCCCAGTTATTGTTACCTCCTTCTACATCGAGTTGTTAATGGATGTGAAAATGAGCAAACCTGCTTTGATTTATTTTGGTTTATACACTCTGCCAGTGATATGAAAAGGAAAAGACCTGCCATGAGTTTGTGCTCAGTTGTCCAAAATACCTGAGACTCCCCAGTCCTGCTTTACAAGACAAGTTCAAGTGAAAAAAAATCCATGAATACCTGACAAATTCCTGGCTTCATGAGGTGAAGCCCATAAAGAAAGAGTTGTACATTATTGAATATGTATAAAATGATCAAGTACAGCACTGGATAAGTTCAAAGAATGATTTCTTGTAAACTTTTATTGAAAATTCCTCTATTTGTCCAGAATTGCTCCCTGAGGTCACTTTCAAAAATCTTGCCAGAAGTACCAGATTTGAAAGCAGACATCTGATTCAAACATTTTGCCGGTCATAAATAGAGCTATCTACCTAAGAAGAGAATATTTTCCATAGGGATTTACCATAGCTTGTGGTGCTATTTGAATTGTAGCAATGCTGGGATGCTTGATAGTCTTTGACTCTTCCCTGTTTAAGTTAGGCATTACAGAGCAATTAATTCTACAGCAACCATCAACATTTTAACTGGACAGTGTGACAGAGATGCACCAGATGTCTAGGAGACTACATTCAATTGAAATCCCCAAATTACAAACTCTTTTGGGAACCTGCACTCTAGTTAATCTTTTGGTGAGTTTTCCTGTCCCCTTTTCTCCACCTTTTCTTATGCTAAAATGAGTTCTGTAGTTCTGGTAGATACTAATCTGGGCTGCTGACAGAAGCACGGCTGAAGTCCAGTGGCGAAAGGAGGGGATACTGGGGAAGGACTAGAGAAAGAGTGAGAGGAGGTTGTATAGTACTGTACTGCAGTATAGACGTGAACTTAAGGAGAAAGACTACAGAAAGACATAGAAACTGATAATGCAAATGGATCTTTGAACTTCAACATGGCGGAAAACCAGATTCAAACAGATCTACTTAAAAAACCCCCCAAAATGAGAGCAAGCAACTGTTATTTTTTTGAAAAAAAAAAAAAAAATTTCTTTAGTTTTTCTTTGTGTTTTTTTCACCTTTTTCATTCTGTTTTGTTCAAAACTATGTAAATATATTCTCAAGTTTTGGATTTTGACATACTATTCCTGTAAATCTGTCTCTCAGCCAAGCATTTACTACTCAATGAATTATCTTTAAAGAAACTCACAAGTGCATACAAGATTATTAAAAAAAAAAAAAATCCAAAAAAATATTTCTATGTAATAAAACATTCGGCTCTGTACATCGTATTTTATTGTGTTGAGGGTAAAGTTTTTCTTCCTTTTGTTTCTTTTTACATAGAGATTTTTTCCCCATAAGTTGCTACAAAACATTAACAACTGGGTACTTAGGAAAACAAAAGGAGTGACCAAGCTCAGGGAGGAAGGCATCTGGTTACACATCACTTATCTGGAAGTTTCTCTCAGAGGGGGCAGAGATACTGCAGAATTGGGCTGATAAAAGACGGGGCAGGGGCAGCTGTAGCTCTCTCTCATCTTTGGAAGAGGAGAGTCAGAACAGCTGCTGGGGAAAGGGAATCTGCAGCTGCCACCAGAATCCAGCCCAGAGCTGCTTTTTCTGCCCTGGGATGAGCCTCTGCATATGAGAACAGCCACTGAACTGGAACCTTATTAACACTGAGGTCACTAAAAAAATAAGGGACCTA
>VZUI01009923.1:0-15173 GCA_013401135.1 Cettia cetti
AATAATAATAATAATAATAATAATAATAATAATAATAATAATAATAATAATAATAATAATAATAATAATAATAATAACAACAACAACAACAACAATAATAATAATGCCAACGAAACAGATCTCACAACCATATTCTTCTAAATATAAAATGACTTAGAGCAAAGCAAACTGCTCTTAATCCTTCCTTCCTTCTTTCTCAGTGTATTATCAGGTATGGATCAGGTTGTTGCTTCTATGTCCACAAATCTGAGCAATTCACAGGTTGGGCAGATCTATATTAGTCTGAGACCCATACAGAAACAACAAGCTCCTAAATTGTGAATGTACAAGGGTTTCCAAAGATTCTTGGAGAAAATGAGAAGCTGGAAGTTCTCCAACTTCATAAAAAAATCAAAATGGGTCTCTCTCATCTCCTCCTCTCTTGAATTACTTCAGTTCTCCTCCCCAAAGAATCTAGAGAGTCCAGGAAACATGAAGGAAGATGAGATCATACAGTAATACAAAGCCCTCAGCTGCAGGGAACTGATCTCAGTTTAGTATCATGATCTTATTTATGAAGCCTGTAATCATCTTATCTGCTACTTTGGATGATACACACACATACACTTTTTTTAAGGTCTAGTCACACAAGTGGAAAAGGGAATAAAAGAAATTTCCACCACAGGACTTGTTACTGTGCCTTGCTCCCAAACTTACCATACACTGAAATGACAGCCAGGATAAGCCACGCAGTCCATTCAGGAAGGTACTTAATGAACACCAGGGCCATGAGAGCACTTATCATAATAAGATATGCCTGCTGGAGCCGAAGAGGACCCTTCCAATGGATACAAATCATTCCCACGACACCGAAGTTCCAGATCATGAGTGCCACCGTAATGTAGTCCATGGCAACATTGTATGTCTTAAAAACCTCGCTAAAAAAAAGAAAATAATATTGACTGCATTCGCTTGAAACAATGGAAACAAATTACAGATGAAAACGTCAGAGTATCTTTTTAAAAAATTTCATTTTCAATGTAATGGCATAAAAGTAAAATTCTTTCTCATAAATGTAAAATTAGTACTTAATTACTCTTCACAATAGGATTAATTTTGTCAGTGTTTGCTTCACATCAACTCTTTTGCTTTTTAAAAAATTTTCCTTAATGCTCTATTTCCTTCTCAATCAAAGCAGAAACTGACATGAAAGGACATTACTGCAAAATCAGTTGTCTTGATTATGCTCGTAACTTTTAAAAATCAGAATAATCAGAACTTGTGAGGTTATAATGGATCTTTAAAGGCAGGCAAAGATCTCCCTCAGACATGCTGCCTGGGGAATGTCTTGATAGCTTCAAAGATACATGTTTATTTTATTATTCCCCATAAACACTGAAGTAAAAAGCTTGATTATTGGATGAACCATGTCCCTGTCACACCAAATACTATAAACTAAGAACCTCAATAAGTAAAACCAAAATAGACAAATGTCATCACCAAGTCACAGGTGATTTCTGCTGACTCAGGGAAGAAATAGTTGTGGTGGCTTTTTGCAGAATCTGCTGCTCCCAACTCATCAAGCCACTATGAACCCTACAATTTGCATAATACTTTCCTCCAGGGAACTTGTCTTCTGCAGCTGAAGTTGACCTTTGAGATGTACAGATAACAGGATGGCCCTTACTGTCATCGTGTATAATTGGTCTACAAACTCCCTCACTCTCTGAACTTCTGGCAAAAGGAAGCCAGCACTGCTGTAAGGCTGGAGGGACATATGAAGGAATTGCCTTGTATTTCAAAAGCCATTGTTAGGGACAGTGAAACTAGTGGCCACAAAAGGCATCACAGATCACTTTTGGCAAAAATTTCAACAGAAGGGAAGACCACATTCTCCTTCCAGAGACCAAATTAAATAAGCTTCTTCAAAGAGAAGTGTTTGTCATCAAGTGGCATAAAAACAAATAGAGTATAGTAATTTCATGACATAACTCTAGTTACAAACCCTTAGGAGGCTGCTCATTTTAGACAACACCAAGTATTTTGGCTGGATTTTCTTGATGTCTGGACAAGGGGATGCTTCCAAATTAGAGAAGAAAAATGCTGAACGTATTTTGGTGAGACAATAGATTCTTTTCAGCTGACTCTTTTCCACCACTTCCACACAAACTGCCTTTGCATATACCACTAACAATCAAAGCCATGATGTAAACAACTGCCCTTGAGTCATATGTCAATGAAAAACTAAGTTATCAGAGGACATGCCAGCAGAACAAGCTCCTCCCGAGATATTCTGATAAGTAAGATGTGCTTAATCTGGTGATGCGTGTGCTGCATTAGGTACAGATTAGCTTCTGTACCTAATCTGATGTGCTCTAAACCCACAAATCACTCTCTATGTGTACTCCATCAGCCTATGTAAAACCAAAGAATTTTATTGAAATAGCTTACTCACTGTCATTCGTCTCAAGACTCAAGGCCTAGTTCTAAAATAAATACACACATAGAGTGATCCACGAAAAATAGCATATTAATGGTTTAGTTCACTTACCCCAGGTAGATGAATGAGAAAAAGAAAAGCAGCAAAAGAGAAGAAATGATAAGCCAACCGTGGATCACCTGGAGAAGAAAATATCAATACAGATGTTTTTAGACTTGTTATTTTATATTAACCATCTATTAAAATGCTTTTAAGGTTATTTTTCCTTTCGTTTAAAACAAGAAAATTATTTAAGGTAACTCTCTCTTTGGCTGGTGCTACATTCATGTTTAATCTATGCACATTGGTGTATTTCACTTTACACTTAGGAATTTTAAGTGCTTTGTGAACTTTCCGTAGATGTTCTTTAGCTCTATTGAAAACTAGTGTTTGCGTATTTTTAGACCATTTTGATACCAGTGGCATTATAACACAGCAGAATCATCCAGCATGAACACAGATGGAAAACATTATTCACTTTTGTGCTGCTCTGACTACAAATCATTTTTAGAATGCAGTTATAGAATTAAATGCTGGAACCCAGAAAAACGCTCAGTGCTTATCTGTTGAAAGATCGTCTGTGAATGACTATATAAAGATTTCTATATTCTCTATCAGTCATCTATAGAAATAATCTTTAATTTTGATATGAGAGCACATTTACATGCCCAACAAGTCAATAAAGAACAGTTCAGCGTTGTACTTAGCAGGAACACTCAGAGATTTTAACCTGGAGATGACAGGCACTTAAGAGTTTGCACTGACAGAAGTGCACTCATCTTGTATTTATTGTGCAGAGTGAAAAAACCACAATCAAAGACCCCTTTAACTCCAGTAATCTCTTATCATCTCTTAACTGAGACTGAAGATATGTCAAAGTCCCAGCACAGAATCTCTTCTATAAAACCTGACCCAGTATTACAAGTAGACAACCCATCAGAAGCAGTAATCTAGAAATCAAAGCTGCATAAGGAATCCTGCTTTGAACAGACACAATCAGTGAAAAATTAACTAGCTACATTTGCTATATATGTACACCAGATTAAAGTATTCAGAAGTTAAAAAACTGTGTTATCTTTTTGTTCTCTTTTAAAAGATGTGTAGTAGAATGCATCTTATGTTCTTAAAATATTTTGCAAAAGCTCACTTAAAAGTAAAGTGCATATGCACAAAGACTAAAGGAACCACAAGATGCAACCAGGACTTTCTGACAAATTAAGAATCCAGCCATTACAGTTAATAATTTAGTCCATTGAGTATAATGCTAATTTTTCCCTATACATTTTTTAAATTTTCAGCCATTTTTTGAAACATTCATTCTCTTCCTTCACACTGCTTCTCAGAAGAGGTTCAAATTTAACTTTTAACCTAATAAAACCTGTCATTCAACTCCCTAATCTAACAGACTGGCTTTTGTTAGTATGCTCTCAAAAAGACTTAAGAAATCCCCACATGCAGCAAGCACGGTGCCTGTAAAGATGCTGCAGGAAAACTGACAAAGTTATCTGTCTCAGTATTTCAAACTGTGACCACTCATAGCAAGTGGGAGAAAGAACCTTTCCAGAGGTGAATATTGGTATGCATTGACTGAAACAGAACCAAAATTCCCAACAACTTGTAAAGCTACTAAGTAGGGACCTAAGCAGAGTACCTTCATTCCTCTGTAAAATTAGTTGAAACTACTTTAAGAAAGCAGCAAGGAAAGCTGTCTCATGATTTCTACCTGTCGTTCTTGATTTGTAATAAAAGCTCTTAAACTCCTATTGCTTAAGAAAATAAAGTGAATAGTAATGCTACATCCTAAAAAAATAGTGAATGCTGATGGTGTCAAACAACAAGACCACAGTCCAGCCAACTTCTACACACACCTTGCATAACTACTGTCAACAGAACTAGAGGAGGTAGTTTCAAGAGTTGATCTAAGTTGGCATTTTACACAAAGATGCCTGCTTTATTCTCAGTATGTATCTCATTTACTATAGCATTTTCCAGATCACTGGTCTCTTTTCTTGCAAGTGATTTTTCCAAAGTACTTCTTGTAAGTACTTCTTGTAAGTTTTGCTCTTTGTTTTCCTAGCAGGGTACCACAACAGGTTTTTTGCCTTCTCATTAAAGAATTTTCATTCTTCATTTAACAACAACTTTCAAGCTAATTGACTGCTGGTACAAATTTGGCTTTACCTGCTACAACTTGAATAAAAATTAAGGACAGGCTGCAGGATGCAGAGAATTAAAATGAGCTACAGTAGTCAGACTTTGGTTAGGCAGACTGAAGCAATGAAGAATGCAGAGAATAATAAATTAAAAAGAAAATCAAATAATCCCCTTCAAACATGCTGTTTCTGGCTGGATTGAGGAGCTAGAATCAAGATCATGCTTAACATGTACAAGACAACCACAAAAAACTAACAATGGTGAAGCTGAAGTGGCATTGCTTTTCTTCAAGAGAGTTTTTAGATAAAAGTTTTGTGAGGATAAGCAAATTGTCACTACCAGTTGAAGACCTAATGTTGTTTCATTATAAATTCCATTCCCCATAATCTGAACTGCAATCTACATATAGAACTGCATGTAAAATAGAACTCAATTGACAGGTAGCTACATTTCACAGCATTCTGATATAGCAGCATAGAAATACTCTGACAGGAAATTAAAAAATAATTTAATAATTTAGTATAATTAGCATAAAATATAACCACAGGAAACTTCTGGTATCTAATAATTCTGATTTTAAGTAGAACAATTATTTCTGTAAGGAAAATATGCTGTGCTTTAAAAGGTTAAGAAGGAAATAGGAAATGTGAAAAGCTTGGTAAAAACTAGTTGTTGCCTTCAGCACCTGACAAGAACCAAGTGGCTACTAAAGAACCTAGTTAAAGCACAGTAGTTGACTTCATTAGAATGAAGAGAATTGCCAGTTAAACAAGAACACTCTGTCAGTTCAGATACAACACCACACTATGATAAAAGTAAAGGTCCATAGGTTAAAAATCAGTATTCCACAATGTATGTAGATTCAGGCAAAAATAATGACCCCTGTCACTCCACAGATAATTTATAAAGCGGTTTCATCCACAGACATGACGACCAAAACCACTGTTCCCTCCTGAAAACAAAATGAAATGAAGCAAACCTTTGAATCCCAGTATGTGTTTTACAACTATGAAACAGATTCAAGGTCCTGGCTGCATACTGAGAAGTTTTATTAGGCTAAGCCTTGTGAAATGGATCACTAAGACCAAAACAAACCAGGAATTTTCATGGACAACTCCTCCCATGCAGGTGGCACTCCAATTAATTATGCTAAGCCTGGACTTGCCTAGATTACATCATGACATGACTGAAGCCTTTCACAAAGAGCTTAGAGACTGTGTTGGCCGTGCAAATACTGCCTGGTGTGTACAGCCACACACACTGATGGGAGGCACCTGCACCAGTGACAGGGTGGGAGAGGGGAGCCCTCAAAATAGGACCAAGTCTGTCCTTTGTATTTCTTGACCACAGAAAGATTTCAGTGCATGAACATTTCAAAAGAATAGAAAGCAATGTCACCCTATTTCTGACAGAACAGATGGCACTGGGCTTTTGCCCTGCTTTGTGCCAAATGAACAGGCACAAAAAAGCCACAACTTGAAACAGTGAATTAAATCACCAGTTCTACTACTTTCACTCACTCATCCTTGATAAGCCTTCATTTTGTTCCATTCTCTAAATACTCTGCACTAATAAAAAAAAAGTAGCAAAACTACTTACCTTGTAGCACCTATATTTGTAAAGCACAACCAGGAGGATGGTCATGACAATGATCACGCTGATCATGATGGCTGCGTTAAGAATAGAATTCAGGGCTCTCTGTCCCACTGTCTCTGTCTCTTCTGTGAAAGGAGTGTAGATGCTACAAAAACAAAAAGTCAACTGAAATGACATTGAATGCACAGATGTTTCTGGTATGTGAGGCCAACATGAAACAAAACTGCAGCAATCTTTCAGTTCAGAGCTGTAAAAGCACATCTATTTTCTACTAAGGCAAAACTTGAAAGGTGGGACAGTATCATATTAGGCAAACTTGAATTCCTTAGAAGACTTGCCTTTCCTACATTTTTAGATTACCACTGCTTTCTGCCTTGTAAAGCAGATAAAGCCCACAGCTGCCTGCAGTTTGATATGGCTACTCCCACGCTGTGTGTCATTGCCACTCTCCCATGCCATCACTCATGTGCTGGCCAGTGCAGTTGGAATTTCACCTACGGATTCGCCATGAAAGGTTCCCCTGTGATTTCAACAAAACAATGTACAGGCTCATCTCACTCTTTCCCAAAGAAATAAAATCTCTGCTGGGGAAACTGCTTCATTGTGGGGTGGGAAGGTGAGACAGGGAAGAAATACTGATCAGAAATAAAATCTCAAAAAAAAAAAAAAATTCTTTGATCAACAGCTTCTAAAGTGAAGAAGAACTTTGTGTTTCATTGAAACATTTAATGACAATTATACAAACATTTCAAAGCCAAACACTCTTCGAATCATTTTGTCTAAATGTTTTCACAGCAGGACATTTAGACTGATCTTTCAGGTCTATTCCAACTCCTTAACATTCTGCGATTCTGTGACTTGCTGCAGTTTCTGACAGGCTCAGTATCCTTCCTTTGCCCCCTTTCTCTCAAATCAGCTTTCACTGGAACTGGAGTTTTTTTGGCAACATTAATATTTTACCAAAATCCCAAAAACTTCCAAAGAAACATGTGCCAGGAAAGTTTCTATAACTTCACCAGAAGTAAACCTCTTGAAGTTATATTCCCCTTGCATTTGAACTTCTTTCTCAAACAGCATGGGCAAACCAGAATGTGGCATATATGTCATTTCATTTACAATGGTAGTTTTGTTCCTTTTCCAAAACTCTTTTATTCAAGCAGAGTACAAGTGAAATGGCTTTGAATAGGGATGGACTTTATTTTATAAATACCACGTAGCATGACAAAGTATTAAAATGAGGACTAGGATTTAAATCAAGCAGTAACAACCAAGATATTATCCCCACTGGTCACCAGACAAACGACAAATGTCAATAGTACCACAAAGAGAAGAGCCTGGTTTCTGGAAGGAATAAAACAAACCTATCTCTGGAATGGAGAAGGGGAAAACGGAGGCAAGAGGAAGTTCACTGCTTGAATCAGACTCCGAAAGAATTGGGAGTTTAAAGAAAATTATCTAAGTACACTAAAAAGGGGAAAATATTGATACATACAGCTGTCCATCCTTGCGTGTATAGAAGCTGACAGACTTGATAGTTGCAACAACAACCACCATGCAAAGCGTGACAGGCACAAACAGCATAATCACATGTTTTGCCCCATATTTCAGTGTTAACTCTTCATCTTCTTCCTCATCTTGCTCCACCACCTGCTGAACGCTGTTCTGCGGCCGCCCATTAGTCTCAGACTCAGCATTGTCATTTCTTCTGCGCTCACTATTATCATGGCGACGTCTTTCACTGTTGTCATTCTGCAATACAAAAAACAAGGTTCCTCAGCAACTCTCAACAAACGTGCTTGTATATTAAGCTAAAGATGACCCTGAGGAAGAAACATGTAAGATGGTATTTACTGCCAAGAACACTTGCTACAGCAGGGATTTAAACAGTAGTAATTAACTGCATCACAGTTATTAAAAGAATGGGAGCACAGGGTCATGTTAGAAACACTTACATAAAAAACACCAACAGTCAAAAGTAGGCTGGTTGATCTAAGAGCCTGTGTCATCTTTCCTTTAAACAGAAATTCAAAAGATGAATAAAGGCATCTTTTTCCCTTGATTCAAAGTACAGTTGGTAAAAGGATGCATGATGGTAGAATGCCTGTAACTTGACAAGAACGAACTGCATTGTGACCCTTAAGAATAATGCCAAACAGATGTTTATGATCCCCTCTCCATGAAAATCCCAAGCAGACATTTTCATCTACTTCCTTTACTGTATACTAAGTAGAATATATATTAAAATGGATTTTCATGAGGTATGGTGTTCTCACTTTTTTAGTAAGAATGACACAGAAATGGTGATCAAACTCAGGTAATTCTCAGTCTTTAGATTGCTATTTGATCCCTGTGCTACTTCAGCACAGTAAGTTAAGCGTGCAAATTTTCATCTTTCCCAAAGAAACCACTGCCACATCCTTCCACTGATATTGAAGAAATTCCACCACTCTTATCACAAATATGAAAGAGCTTCCTGTCCTTCCTAATACTGAAACATGAAGGGTATAATACATGAAACACCAATCATATAATTCAAATACCAAGACTGGTAAACTTCCAATGGAAGCAAAAGCATAAACTGGGCACATCACCTATGAGTAAATGATCAGGCCTGCACTCCAGGCTCCTGGTGTCACAAATCTTTTGCGCCCTCTTCATGAAGCACCACGAGCAGGAGCCATTCACCTTTTACACGCTGTGTCCACATACAGAGAACACAACAGAAGAGTGATCTCTGCTTTACCTTTTCTGGACTACAAAGAAATAAAACCATTACCAGACACTCTAAACAAGCACTAAAATGGGGCAGTTGATACAGACCACTCATTTTTTTAGTGTATTACCGTGTCCAAAATCAGTGCTGTATTGTTCAAATTCAAGAGGCTTAATATAGGAGATAAAGCAAAAATATTTTTGATTCCTTACAAAATGAATCTCATTTCTTCTGAATTACTTCCTGCAGAATAGTTCTGTTTGACTAAGTGCACTAAAGTAACATTAGATTAAACTGTGCAGTAAACTGAAGGATAATACCTTTTGCAATACCTTTAAAATATCACTCAGTTTACATAAAATTGATCTGGACATAAGACAGGGAACTGAAAATAACCTAATGATTTTTTCCTTAAGTATTCCTGCTCAAGTAGTTTTTTCCTTAAATGTGCAATGTTAAAGTCTAATTACCTGATCTCAGTAGTATTTCCAAACATAACTGCTGACTTGAATCTCATTAATTCACTGTAGCTTTCTGATAAATCAATAATAATTTTAGAGAGTCTCTCTACAGAATTTTCCCAGCCCCACCCTCAGAAAAGAGAAGATAAATACACACTCAGAAACTCATAGTGGAGTTTGTAAAAGCATTTAAGTGATTAAGGTGCAGAAGTCCCTGGACTTTGGACTGTAAATACTGACACTGCAAAAGCCCTGGTTGAAGCTTTACAACTTCCCCAACTCATGAAAAATTTGCTTTTACAAAGCAGTACAAAGTAACAATACGCAACAAATGATCTGTCTATTCTTTTCTTTTTTTTTTGTGGTATCCTCAGGATCAAGCTCAGCAGGCTTTCAAGATCTGTCCTCTAAGAAAATATGTTTCTTTTTCCAATAAGGAGATGGAATGCAAGATGATAAAAAAACCCCAAACTAAAATTGCTTAAATTAAACAATTAAAACTAGGACACAACATGGTTTTAACCTTAGTTTGAATTTAGTATCATTAACTTGAAATATGTCCTGAAAAAGATGGTGGGTTGAAAATTATTTCTTACTGAATGAAAAATTTATTATGAATCACTTGGCATTTTGCATGAAGTCCTCATACAATTATTCAAAGTCAGACAGAAGTGGAAATATGGGAGAATGCAAATAAAGAGATCCTGTTAAATTAATCTGAAATGCTTGCTACAACTAAACTTATTACTGTACAGATTATAGCAGAAATGTAACATTTTTTACTTTGATAGCAAAATACTCCATTTTTCTCAGTCTACAAGACAACAACAATAAACTTAACCATCTAAACAAACTGCCTAAGATGATCATAAGTAACAATACACTGGAGATGAAGAGAGCCTTGGAACTCTGCACAAGCAGAGCAGACCGAGTACTTAGGTTTCTACACACTTGCTGACTGTGTCGCTTTTTCTCTGCTGCAATAACAGTCTTGCCTGAGGGAGCACTTACCCCACCTCTAGAACAGAAATATATTGAAATAAATTTAAAATCTACAGCTTTGCAGAGCAAACACAAAAACGTCCAAAGGAAAAGCCTGGTCAACTAGCACACTGCTACAAAAACCTGTTATATCAAACACAAAGAGAAAAACTGAAGAAATCAGACGAACATGTGTCATTTTACTCCCTTCTCTAGTTAGGAACAAAGATGCAATCAAAAAAGGCCTTTACATACTAAAACACAGTACATGAAAGCCAGATCAGCATCAAGAGCTACACAAGTTATTCTCTCATTTGCATTTAAAGCTAGAAAATCAGTTGTCTTTTCAGGCCACTAAAGTGTAGCTAAACATGACATGCGCGTGCCCCACTGCTTAAAAGAACAAAGTGCACTTATATCCTACCTGATCAGTATTAAACAGAGCAGAGGCCATGGACTCTTGCTGAAGTGGAAGCAAAGGAACAGACTCTTCACTTTCCTCAGACATAGTTAAAAGTGAAAACTCTGAAGCTAAAAAGTCAGTAACACCTGTTGTAACACCGTAAGCAAATGTAAGTTATGAACTACGCGCTTTCAGGCGAATAAACAATATCAAAAACAAATGATAGTGGCTTCTTTCCCTATCAGGAAAATAGTTAATAGTAAACCCAGACCAATGCCCCTGAACCAAGAGATTAAAACATAGCATATTTGATAAGAAGTTTTTAGCTATTAAACTCAGATTTATCCATCAGGAGCAGACCACCATGCCTGACAGTGGGCATGGACTTCATCAGTGCTCACACACACCACTGATGTTAAAAGGTCATTATGCAGTGGCAGATAGTGAAGACTGGGTTGAACTCTTTCTGTGTGACTACAAAAAGAGATGGCAAATTATAGCACTTAGTGATTTCACATGCTGACTTGTTAGCCACAGAAGCTAATACACTTAAGCAGGAAAGACCTTCTGTAGGTGTGTACAAAAACAAAGTAGA
This sequence comes from Cettia cetti, assembly GCA_013401135.1. Classification (NCBI taxonomy): domain Eukaryota; kingdom Metazoa; phylum Chordata; class Aves; order Passeriformes; family Sylviidae; genus Cettia; species Cettia cetti. Next base: position 11,362 of record VZUI01009923.1, read on the forward strand.
TGTGTATAGGGGAGAAACATCATTATAACTTAGTATCAAAACTACAGGTACTTAAACACAGAAAGGAAAAGCACAAGTAGCAGTTATTCATCAGTACAGTCTGTTAGTGAGAAGAACACAGAACCCTTTGCTGGTAAGGAGCATCACCAAGTTGTCTGTAAGGACGGTGAGCCCACACCTTATCACTGAGCTCTGCCTTTTTAATCTGGCAGAAGTGTCCAATAAAAGTTAATCTCTCACCTGTCCAAGAGAAAAAGAAACCTTCTTCATTCCCTCTGAATAAAAGGAGAAAGGATACAGTAGGAAGGTTCCCACTTTTCTGTCTTAATTTTTCAAATGTTATATATTTTTATTGATAAAACACGATGTTTCTCTGAGGATTTTTCAAAACTCTCTTTAAATTCTGATTGTATAGAAGAGTTGAGGCAGCTATCAGAATATTCTCTTGAATTACTGCTATAGACACGTCTACAAGTGGCCCAGCCTCACAAGAGTATTTCCGTGCCACAAGGAAACCTGATATTCAAGAGCTATAGCAGGAACAAAGAACAGTGTGACAAGTGTAAGAGCCTGAGCACCACACCCAAGTAAATCACTTAAACCTGATTTCTCCAAAATACATACGGTACAATGGTACAGTTACAGCAAGAAGCACACGTTTAGGTCTTTCAAAGAAATCATATAAAACTCCAGGTCTTGAGTTCCTCCTCCACCAAAACCTCAAGAACCACGAGAGCACCTTGAGAATTATTCACAAGGATGACAAGACAGAGCTGTTCTTCCTGCATAGAAACAGTCCTCCAGCAACAGCAATAACAAAACCCAGGCTTCAAGCTCTACCTAGACTAAAACTAACTCTGTGACTGAGAAACCTGTGAACCAAGCAGATCACAGTCAGGCAGATCAAGAAAGCTCACTAAATACTGTAAGTGTCAGTGTTTGACCTTTTTTTTTTTTTTTCTTGATGGCTTGGTCAGTTCAACATCACTTTAAACTGGGGGAGGTCTTATCTGTACATAAAAATGAGTTTAGAACATCAGATATTTTGCAGCACATTTCTTTTGGCACTGCTTATCACCACAACAGTTCAGAAAGATAAAACGAACCCCAACAAACTATGCACCCCCATTGAATTGCTACCAGGCACTAAAATTGTTTGTTACATACAGTGTTGCTGAGGTGGGTATCAGGGAAGTTTTCTGTCAGCTGCCCATGCTGAAACTGGGGTAAATGCGCAGACAGCTCTGTCATTGGGACAGTCCTCTGGGAAGCACTTATTTCCACACAAAATGGACCTTTCTTCTTGAGATGCTGAAAGGAAAGAGATGTGTAAAAAGCCTTTGTTCTTAACATGACCAGGTTTTCCCTCCCCTCCCTACTCCAGTTTCTAGAGTTCATATGTATCAAAGACAACCATTCTGTAGCTAACCATGATACCAAACTGTATCACATCTACTAAGAGGTCATAATAGGGATTTTCCAGCACAAAAATAAGAGCCTCTAAGTGTTATCAAATTAGTTCATCAGCTACAGAAATCAGTCAGCAACAAACTAATAATTTAAGCAGTTCTCCATTCCTTCTTGTGCAACAAATGAGAAGCATTCCACACTTGCTCAGAGCACAACTTCCATGTTTTATCTCAGCAGAGCACAATTGCTCCAAGTTGTTCTGGTTTGGATTGCTGATAAATTTAACAGTAATTTTCAAGGATGACTGAGCTACACTTGATTATTTAAGATCTAGACATATCCTTAACACTGTGATGCTGCGAGTGACCCAGTGCTACACAAGACAGTATTTCACCTGAGTCTCAAGAACTAACATGCATTCAGTTCACTATATGTACCAGCTACATCTACATAAACATGCCACATGTATGTAACAGCTTTATATGTTCTTCCATAAGAAAGTCAGATGATAAAATTGTCCTATGTGAACTATATGCGCCATAACAAAAGAGGATACAGCAATATAGGGGAAAGAGGAAGTTTGACTGACCTAACTAAATGACAGGAAAGAACCTCATAATTTTAAGAGATAATGAGCAGGCCTAGATAAATCACAGACTTGGTCACATAAAAAATAAATAATGAATACACCTCAAGGGTGGAGTGCCAGTCCATCCCAAGTGGCTCTTGCTCCTACCCTGTGTGAATTCCAGCACTCATCAGAACTCTTTACAGTAATTTTACTCACTAAAAGGGAAGAAAAAAAATCCAGGAAATGAAAACAAGCATATTTTCCTGCTGCTTTAGTATACTCAGCTAATGTATTGAGAGATCCTGAAAAACTCTTACAACAGAGGACACCACAAAGCAAAGCCTCTCACTTTTGCCAGCAGCAAGACAGAACTGCTGCAAGACAGCATCTTACTAAAAGAGAGAGCTAAGCCTATTTTCATAAACAGAAATTGTTTCTCTATTTATGAATAAATATGTATCTAACAAGTCTAGGGCACAGTGCTTACTAACTTCAGCAGCTAACTTAACAATGAGCCAACAGGAAGGAACACAAATTTAAAAAGTCTACTGAGAGCACGCAAACTGCTTGGAAAAAGAAAGTGAATGTAATATTCACTAGAATAGCTCCCTTCCACGTTTGCCATCAAAATTAAGGCATATCTAATTTAAAATATAACTAAATGTAAAATTAGATGAAAATAAGTATTAATTACATCACTCTTACTTTTAAAATTTTACTCTAATTCTTTGGTTAGGCTACAGAATGAAAACAAAGTTGATTTAAGGCTGCTTTTGATAGCAATTCTCAGTGTCAGGGCAACCACAACAGAAAAAGTTGAAAATTTTCATCCAGAGTGGACCATCAGAATGAGATTTTTCACATAGCAGCACATCAAAAGTCTAATTAAATTACTGGAGAGAAAACCAAAATGAAACGCCAACCACAAACTCCTACTTATAGACTGGTACAGAACACCACCATAAATCCACCAAACAAAAAAACCTCAGCTATTGATGAACAGAGAGAATCAGAAGACAGGGAGGAGTTGCACCAAAGTTCGAATGACAGCCCTCAAAATTTATGGTTTGTTAAAACAGTTTCTTTTGAAAATTCAAGAGCTTAGAAAATGGATTCGGGACATCTTCCCAAACAACTTTATTTTATATTTCTAAATAAATAAAATTTGTATTTGAAATGTAACTGTGAATGAATGAAATCCATAAATGAACTGCGCATAAAGACACAATCTAAAACTATGCTTTTTTTACCTGAAAAGAGACTCACCAAGACTTTTTTTTCCTAATGAAGCTGTTAATGTTAAAATAGCTGTTAATGTTAAAATAGCCTGTCTAAAAGAGTTCTACCTTGCTTCCTTTGGCTTTCCTAGATCAGAACAACAGGAGTTACAACTGTCGCTGTCATGTGCTTACATTTAGCCTAATAAACAGAGGTGAGACGCAAGTAAGCTCCTCGCAGAAGAGAAAGCAAAACAAGTATCGATCAGACAAACCCGTGCTTTCTCCCTCAAGAGAGCAGCAAGAAGCAGCCGCCACCGCTTTGGGGGCACCCCGCCGCCCCCGCCTGGGGCCGGACCATCCTCGCCACAGCCGAGGCAATGCGGTCCCAGCCCCCGGGAGGCCTCCGCGGCGCTGAGGGTGCGGGTCCGGCCCCAGCCCGACCCCGCTCGGCGTCACAGGCTGCCCAGGCCCGGCGCGGCCGCACCGACCCCAGCCCCGCCGCGGGCAGCAGGGGAGCGGCAGTGACCCTCCCCGGCCCGTGGGCGTGTGCCGCAGGGCTCGCCCAAACAGCGGGCCCGGCCCGCCCCCGGTGGCGCAGCGCGCCCGGCCCC
>VZUI01009924.1:0-14989 GCA_013401135.1 Cettia cetti
GATAGATAGATAGATAGATAGATAGATAGATAGATAGATAGATAGATAGATAGATAGATAGATAGAGATAGATAAATGGATATCTATCTCTACTACTACCTGAAAGTAAGCAGTATTGAGGCAAGGATCCACCCCTTCTCCCATGTAACAAACATGGGGATGAGAGAAAATGGACTCAATTTGCTCCTGGAGAGATTTAGATTAGATATTAGGAAAAAATTTCTTCCCTGAAAGGGTAGTATTGGAATATGCCCAGGGAAATGGTGGAATCACTGATCATGGATGTGTTCATAATGTTCATGGTTGAGGAATTGGTGATGAACACAATGGGGCTAATTTAATGATTGGACTTGACAATCTTAGAGGTCTTTTCCAACTTAATGATTCTATGAGTTCATAATTTTATAAAAGTACTTTATAAAATATTTTTATATTACATATCTACTATAAAATGTACTTTAGGAGAAAAAATACATTTGTGTCAGTTATATTAGACCTGTGCTCTCTAAGCATAAATACAGTTAATTTTTTTCCCAGTACTATCTCATTCATTTACACTTAGGGATTTTAGTAGATTTAGATGTCAGCTATTTTCTGAGTATTTTGATAATAGTTTACTCACTGTTGTTTGCTTTTATTACCCTTCACTGCTAGTGCTCAAATTGTGTTTTCTGTTGTTGTGGCTATCAACAGACACTGATTTTTCTAAGGGTAAAAAATAAGGCCAAATCTTCTTAATTCTCTTCATCAATGCTGTATACCCTTGGAAACCTATGAGCAGATGTAGAGCTAATTAAAATCCTTTGACCAGTACACACATTAGTACAAAAAAAAAAAAAAATCAGGAAGCTTCTTCAAAATTGGGATGAAAATCAACCTCTTCCTACAATACAAAACATATATAGTAAGACTGGGCCTGGAGAGCTAACCAAATGCACTGTGCTTGCCTACTGTAAGTTATATGAGCATTGAGATCAAACATCTACCTGCAAGCTGTAAGATGTTGAAATTAAGCAGAGCAAAATCCGGTAGTGTGAAGGGATGAAGGTCTTTGTGACTGAAATCTGTTCTTTGAGTACACTGTGGTTTGAGTACACTTTTTGTGGTCTAAAATAAAATAAAAAGGTTTAAACTCTTCATATTATAGACTGGCAAAACCAGCAATTTAGGCAACAAAACCACTCTTACCATTTATTTTTTGAGAAGTAATGTTTCCTATGAACTCCAGTGACCCAGAGCACATATAATGCAGGAACTGCCAGTTAGGTTGACCACCCTGCTCCTTTCTGTTGTGATATTGCCAATAAAACTTAAAGACAAGTACTTGGGCTTAAAGGCCTTCAAACACATTATTAAATGGAATGTAAACAAGGTCAGCAGATTCTTGCCGGTCCTTGAAATTACATTTGAGCTGTAGCAAAGGCCAGGAAGATGCCCTGAGCACAGACCCCATTATTTGGACTCACAGAATATGTCCATAATACAGAACTGTTCCCTGAGGCCAATGGGCACAGAAGAGTTCCAGTTCACACACTTACATTCCCAGTCCCCCTCCCTCTGGATGGGCATGGCAAACTGCCTGTAAGGATTTGCCCCTGCTCACAGTATTCCATTAATTGTGCCAAAGCACTGGCTGGAAAAGTCATCATTTTACAGGACTAGTGGAATTATGAGAGTCTCTCTCTGCCAACATAAGAGCAGGTAGGATCAGGGCTAGAGTTCAGATCTGTTCTTTAGCCCTCTTCAACGTATCATGTGACATATTTATAGCATTGGAAGGAAACATATTATTGTAGAAGGAGAATCAGCCCTTTAGCCCACAGACTTCACAAAAATATTTCCAGCAATTTGATCTTGTAATAGGACTTTTAATTTTATTTTCTTTAATATTTTTATTATATGAAAGGGAAATAGATTAATATCTTTAAAATACTTGTTTTTCAAGAATTTAAAAATGATCCTTTGTTCTAAGAAGATTTTTACAAGCATTAACTTATAGGTATGAACTTACTTCAGTCAGAAAGTGTCTAGAAACAAATACTAAATTGGAGATGTTTATTAACTCAGTGCCTGAAAGAGGCACATGTAGCCCTGGGAGTGCTGGTGCCCACAGTAGGACTGTGGGGAGTGAAGGAAACAGCACAGACCAGGGTTGGGACAGCTGGCAAGGGATGCCCTGCAGCACTAAAGGTAGTCAGCAGCCCATGCCAAAGAAAGAGACACTTCCAAAACTTGGTCTCTTACTCTATTTGGAACCTGCTAGCAATGTCACCCATGATCAATTCCTAGGCTACTAGCACTTTTACAGCTTTGATGAAATTCATGTTCCCTGTGCTGTCCATACATTTGTGCGAACACCTACCAGTACACAAAAATCCAGCTCAGAGGTTCTGGACTGCAGTCTGGAATCTGAGCTCACAAAATTCAGCAGCTCTCAAGGTTGCCTCATCCAAATTCACTATTTTTAGGTTTGCACAAGGCAGGAAAAACATCAGGGCAAACGGGCACAACATGACAAAAGCACCACTAAAGGACTTCTCAGGTAGGACACCAGGGATTTTTCTTGACCCTCAACCCTGAAATGAGTTGAGACTATTCAGGCTGAAATAGTCAATCAATGTCTTCTCTTTCTTACATTCCAACCACAAGCCTAACCTTCCTGTCTATCCTGACACTGGCTGGTTATAACCTCTCCATCTGCCCACAGTCTTTATGCAGCTTACAGAAACCAAACATGGAGGGACCGGTGTTATGGATGTATCCACTAAAACCAGAGTGTCTCTAGCACCTACTATACAACCAAATTTCTCTCCATCATCTTCTCCACCATGTGCAAACACATCATCTGTCATAGCTGGGTACAGAGAAAGGGATTTATGCTGCAAGAGCCTAGTTTTATGCAGCAGTTTTATGTTCCTTTCCCGCTATTCTGTATTTACTGCCTCTTTTCTTGACCTCTCACCTTCTTGACAAGCCAGTGCACCTTGTCATTCAAAAAGTGAAAATCTTCAGGTCAAGAAATCTGTGTTTGTGAACTGCTACATATCAGCTTGGTAAAAGTAAGAATTCTCCAGGTGAGGCAGCAGGGAAGCAAAGCAGTGTATATATCCTGGGATTCACAGGAAAGGGCACTACCTCACTGAATGTCTACAGCTATTATTGGTAATTGTTTTTCAAGAGCTCTCACATTAACATTGTATCATGGCAAGCAATCTAACTACCTCTCAGGATCATCATTCCAACAATAAAAGACACATAAAACAAATTTGCCAAAATGCAGTCATGCATGTCCTGAAACGAAGTACCAATCTATGGAATTGCTCTAAAAGGAGATACTAACTAATATCCTTGAGAGTGGGTTCCCAGTGCTCCTAGAGTTGTATAAGAGCCCATCACAGCCCCAAATGTCTTCCTCATGAAGGTCAACTGCACTATAGTGCATTTATGACCAGTCATTTTCTGTCTAGTTTCCAGATAAGCATTTGAACAGACCATGGAATTTTTTTTCCTCAATTGGCTATTCTCAGCTAAAAAATTGTTTTAGAGATCCTGAGCAATAACACAGGCCTTGGGAGAAAAACCTTTCTGCATTAGCCATCTGACTGACACTGTGAATGATTGCATCCAAGCATCAAATTTAATGAGATTTTTACAAAAATGAGTGACATCTGCATAGCACTCGTGTCCTGGCTAACTGTCATACATTTGTCATCACTGAGGCCTTTGTACTTTATTAATCCACTTTCAAGAATGCCTGCTGTTGGAAATTGAAATGCTTTTTAGCAGTCACCCCGCAGACTGTGGAAGAGCACACATCTTTGAAAACATAATGTCACATTGTCATGCCTAGGAATGCATTTAAAACATTAAAAAAACATGAGAGCACTCTGACAACAAAATATATTAAGAATTTAGCAGAGGATGTCTGCATAAACATTATTTTACTTCCTTTAATATAAGCAAGGTGCATATACTTTTGTTATAATATACTGGTTAGAAACTCTTTAACAATATTCAGAGTGCATGGGAGAAATATTGTTATAAAGAAAATGCGCTATAATATTTCCCTTTAATTTTGTTTGTGCTTGGGATCATTATATAATTCTGGGCCTAGGGCTCCAACCTGTAAAAGCATATGATTGTATCAAAATCCCAGCTTTCCTCTAAACTTTCCCTCATGGCTACAAATAAAAATTTCACTAATATTTTCCTACATCAACAGATAGCCTGAAACAGTAGATGATGGAGATTGAAGAATCACCCTAGTTTATTAAATTAGCCTGAGGACTTTCTCTTTTGAGACAAAGATCTGACCTAGTGCTTCCCAGCAGAGAACAGCAAACACTTTGCAGAAAGGCAGGAGTGCAAAGAACACATCTTTCTGCCATGCTTTCTCCATGGAAGAAAAGCAAGACATTTCCACTGCAAATGGAATGGGATACCGGAGGGCCAAGAGCTGAAAGGTGTCCAATGGGAGGCACCATCTTATTCCAGGCATTGTTTGCCACTCAATCAAAGGCACTGACAGCAGCAAAGTCAAGCCTGGTGAGTAGACAGAGCAGGGGAAGAGGAGAGACTCCCAGCTATGAAGATGTTCATTGCCCATGGAAGTGGAAAACCTTGTTCCTTGTTCTTTCTATGGCTCAGAGCCATACTCTGAGGTCCTGAGAAGACTGCAGTGTGTTGTGAAGACAATATTCTCCCATCATACATCCATAGTACTGAAATTTACTGAATTGAATCTCCTGAATTTCAAACACTTGTTTCTCTTTCTTGTCACTATTATTTCTAAATGCCATATGTTTCCAACATTTTATTGTCAATTAGTTGCTTGTAGATCATTGCCAAGCAAATAGAGGCAAGTGAATAGCACAATTTGCTCTCTCATTTATAGGATTCAATGTTTTTTTCACTCTGAAGATATTGAGTCCAACTATTACAAAATCCTGATCCTACTGTTGTCACAGTTCATGTAACCATGTTTTAGTTGAAGGCGTATCAAAGGAAACGTAAAGCTGTTTGAAGCTGTAAATGACAAAAAAAATCACAGTATATACAAATACTCCAATAATGGGGTGTTTTAGCCATTGATGTTCCAATAAATTTGGTTTTACTCTTGGACTAAGAAACCCAGCCAATAAAAGATTTGATTGCATGAATATAAATATAAAAATTCTGAACTCTGTAGTGCAGAAATACTGGCTGCAACTTTCTCTTCAAAGGGAGGCACCAGATTCCTGTGTTTGCCACCTTGATCTGCAGGTGCTGAGCTCTGACATTTCAGCAAGTGGGACCACACCATTCACCTCTGTGTCAGAGCTCAGAGGGATGGAAGTTTTCAAAGCTTTTTTTTTTCTCTGCTGCAGCTCATGATATGTTCAAACAGCATTAGGCTCCCTAAAAGGAGTACCAGCAATGGCTTTCTATTAATGAAGTTTTGTTCCTTTCCTGCAGTTCCATTTTGGGAGAAAGTGTCTGTTAGTGCATTTCTGATTTCACAGTCCTCCCCTTGTCTAGGAGAAGAAGCAAAATATCAGCCTCCAATGGCAAGAAGATAGAAAACAATTGGAAAGGCTTTGGATGACAAAAAACCCCCCACATTTTTCATAAATAACTATAGTTATTAATAATATGAATATTTTATGGAGATATCAAGTTCTGTCCTCCAGGACTTGTATAAGCTTTTAAATATAAGAAACCAGAAGAAAGAGGTTAGTTTTGTGTTTACACATTACAAAAAATTTACATATTTGCTCCAAAACTTCTGGTTAAAGACAAGTGTGGAGGAGTATCCTGAACCAGGACAAACTTGCCTCTAATTTAGTTCTGCAAGTGTAAATGGACAAGTCATATAAATCATTAAGAATTAAATAAGAAAATTATGGATGGGAGTGGGATGTTACAGCCACATTTTTCTTTGCAAAGTCATGTTTGCTACCCGAGACCTCACTTATTGCAGCAGCCACATGGTTTATACAAATGGTGATTAACATATTCTCATTTAGAGCTGCTAAATGGAAAAAAATAACCCTTTACTTTTCAAATTAAGAAGTTTTCATGTGATTTTTGTTGGGTTCTAATGGCCCTAAGTAATTTTCAGCTTTTAAAATATTTGGGGTTGGGTTTTTATTTTCGTTTTAGTAGCTTTCAATCAATTGACTTCCAGCAGGAATCCAGGTAGCTTTCCTGAGTGAGTGAATTTCAGAAAACAGATGAATGCTGTATTCTTGATTCAGGTATTAGTAATATTATTGTTCTTCATGAAGAACATCCTCCTCTGTTTTATTTTTTTTGCTATCTGTCTTTCCCACTGGCAAGTCTCACACAAAGAGAAGAGGCGATTGTGGCTGTTCAGTCTAGCCTGGATGCTTCCTAAAGTTCCTCTTTTTTTCCTCTATTGTTAGGTTAAGAACAATTAAAATGGAGTTTTGGGCGTGATTTTTAATCTGTTTCTATTTTTAGTCCTTCTGCAGTCACTCTGACAAGTTAATTGACGTTTACTCGCGCAGCATCTGAAGAATAGCAACAATCACAGTTTACCATCAGAAATCGTGGAAATGAGATATCTCTGTGATGTCGTACTGTGTATCTTAGCTCTCCTATTTCATGGATATTGAACTCCACTGGGTCCCTACAGAATGCATCTCCTGTATTAATGTTGCACATCCACAATGATGGTGTAGTCTGTTTGATTATTCCACTTTATTTCTAGGTCCTCCTGGTCCCCCAGGGGTTGTAATAGTGGAGGAAATTACAGACACAACAGCAACACTCTCCTGGAGTCCTGGGGCAGACAATCACAGCCCTATCTCCCTCTACAACCTACAAGCACGCAGTCCATTTTCTCTTGGCTGGCAGACCGTGAAAACAGGTGAGGAAAATTTTCAAAAAGCACAAGTAGACTGCTCAAATCTCCTGATCATAACAGTAATAATCACTGGCAACTACAAGAACAGATACTCATAAGAAAGCAATGACAAATTAAAATCACTGATTATTTTTCTTTTTTTATTATTCCTTTTGTGTTACTTAGCAACAGCTCTGAAAGGACAGCACAAAGACACCTGCTACGATGCATCTGTGAATAAGCAGAAAGCTCTCCCTTAAATCCTTCAATCTGTGTCTTTTCAGGAATACTACAGTGTCAAAAACCTAGCTGCGATTTCTGACATATTATATCCTTGATGTCAATCATTTCTAATGACCATGTTGTACCAAAAAGTCTGCTTTTCTCTTGAGATACTGCACATCAGCTTCAGATAGAAATCTGAAGTGATCTGTACATTTCTTTACTGTCTGCAGTTCCGGATCTGATAAGTGGTGACATGGAGTCTGCTATGGCTGTGGAACTGAACCCTTGGGTGGAGTATGAGTTCAGAGTAGTAGCAACCAATAAAATCGGGACTGGAGACCCAAGTGCACCATCGCGAGTGATCAGAACCAATGAAGCAGGTAAGGAAAGAAAAAGGTTATTTTTACAGCACTGTCAGAAGCAAGAACTGCTTTAGTATAATAATAGATCTAATCTCTCTTCATTGGTAAACATCTGTGCATTCGGTAATCACTATTCCAAAGTGATTTTCTTTGTAGTGGGGAGTCAGTTTGTTTTAATTTCAGGAATGTTGTTTAACTTACAGAAATTTCAAAGAAAACTATTCCCTGCTCTTCTACTCCATCTGAGCTGCCTTTTAATCTTACACTTAAGCTGTTGCTGTCTTCCCTCTGATACTATTGCTGCTCTTCAATAAGGCTGGTTTGCAGTCTCCTCAAACAACTGCTCCTAAGCAGCCTCTTCCCCCAATTTTTGCACAACTTCTCTTACTGGCAGCACATGGATTTTTTTCAGCAAGATAGGGAAGTAAAAAAAACACTGCTTAACTTAAAATACCTTGCATTCTAATTGTTCCTTTGTCTTGCACCCTCTCTGTGAACAGTTGCTACATTTTAATAAATTTCATTGTATTTCTTATTAGGATGTAGTGTGGGAGACCAGAAAAACAAAATATCCGTTTTGGGTCCTTGAAAGTTACAATGGACTCATAAGATTTGGAATCATTGACAATAACTCAGGTAGAATGAAGGAAGATTAGATAAAGAAGGACTGGGAATCTGAGAAAAATACCTAGGCACTTAGAAAGATGTTTTAAGAAGCAGAAACAGATAGAGATAGAATTTGGACAAAGTCTCAGATAGGAACTACATGTCAGAACACTTTCAGATTATTCTTCATTTTTCTTTGTTATTTAGGATGCCTAGACAGATTATTTTATGTTTAATGTTTTATCAGTTGAATAAATTTTAAGTAACTTATCGCACCACTGTGAAGACCTCGTGCTTGCCTCCTCAGTGACCTCCCCACAGGCACTGGGAGCTGCTGTTAGGTCCTCCCAGGACCATCTCTGCTCCAGGCTGAACAAGCCTCTCCTCACAAGGCAACTGCTCAACCCCAGTGGCCTCCTCTGAACTTGTACTGGTTTATCCATGTCTTTCACACTGTGGCACCCAAAATTGGATGACCTATTTCAGATGAAGTCTAACAAACCTATCTGCAGTTGTAATAAGACATATTTATGTTTTCCTGCTTTAATAAATTGTGTAGTTACTAGCTGATATTAAATTTCACTACAATCACAGAACAGCACTGAAGAGTTTTGATTCCCACTCACACATGTTGAAAGATGCTTCCTTTCAAACTCTCCCCCTCACCTTCTTCAAGCTCCCCACACTGTGAAACTCAACAACTTAATAACAGAAGCTTCAGATGCTCCACACTTTGTTCCGTTAAGAAAAGGAGGAAATGAAAATGAAATAAAAAGCACAAGGTAGTTTCATCTCAAATTATTAAAAAAAAAGCCTCCCTTTTTTCATCACTATTATTCTTTCCTTAATTTTGTACCATGCTTCATTGGCAGTACAAATTCTTCTGAACCTTAATGTTTGAAAAACTTCTCTATTTATTCAGATGATACATATCAGAAAGGGCAGAAATTTTCTGGAATAAGTTTAGCCTGAAATACGTTGCACCCCTGATATTATGCTCTTTCAGATTGAGGAATATTTTCCCTGTTTTTAAAAATATGGTTCAGAGTTTTCATAGACCAGATGCAGTTAAATTTTGGGGTTAGTTTTTCTGACAAACTGAAGTTTGAAAATGTTAGATTTCATCCAGCTGTCACATTTTTAGGCTCCTTCCTTCTTCTTGTGTAATATTTAACAAACTATGCCTCTATTTGCAAAAAAATATTCTTATAACTCAAGTAAAACTCTTCTTAATGCATATTTATTTTCAATATTCTTTGCAACTTTACCTCTGTAAAAATGAATAGATAAATCATAATATTGATCAGTGAAAACAAAATTGTTGGAAAAACAAAGCATGCAATTTGTGATGAATTTTCATCTGGTGCTTGATATTCATTTCTGGGTAACATTTCACCATTATTGACATCAGAAAGAACAGAGTCTTTAACTCCAGAAACGATCTGGAATCTGCACAGAGTTGTTAAACTCCAAAAACAAAACAATGGAATTTTCTTTAAATAAAGAAACAAATAAATAAAAAAATAAATTGTTGCACATATAGTTCTTTGAAAAATGGAATACTGCACATAATATATATGGCACTCTCTTGAAATGTCAGAGTCTTCATGATCAGCTTCATTTAGGCAGGCAGTTTTTCCTGAACTTCAGATATTCCTGAAAATCAGAGTCTGTTGCCTCTGTACTCTGAAATGCTTTTCATGGATTTTGGGAATTATCACCCTTGGTATAGTTTCTGATGCCAAAAGAGACAGAAACCAGTAATAGTTTTCATTGGCTTACAACAGATTTCATATGGGTTTTCAAATTAACACATCATCACCTATCTTAGTGAGCCCATTGATCCATTATTTTTCACAATCTCTCTATTACTAATTTTTTTCTCTGAAACTTTCAAGGGAAACTGTCTATTAGCATGATGCCCAGTTCTAATATCATAGTTCTCAATTGTTAAAGGGCATTTATGTGATAGGTCACACTTCAGCAAAAACATGGCATGAACCTCTCTACTCATGACACAGGCAGAATAACCTGGCTATTTGCACTGATGGTAGATGTGGCCAAAAAGTGCAAACGGGCAGGTTGCCCCTGCACTGGGTGGAAATTCAGAAATATTCGTCTCCCCACTGAGAAAGTGACTGTGACTCGTGTTCAGTTAAGAGTTGAGACCCATCAGGCTGAATGGTAGCTGTGTAGACAATCCACAGAGGCAGCAAATGTGTGATTCTGGTTCCATTATTTCACACTTAAATGGAAATCTGCATCTGTAGTTAAATGGCACAAGAAAATTTGACTGGGGACTAAAGTATTTTTTTATCTCCACACCTCACTTATTTTATTGCTCCTTATCCAAGATAGTAACTACACCTTATATTAGTCCATTATCTAAAAATACCTATGAAAATAATTATTCAGATTGTGTAAGAAAACCAACAGAATAATAAACAAGTTTGGACTTGCTTTATTTTTTAATTAAACTAAATCTTGTTATTTAGCTCATATTTAGTTAACATGATTGCTTTTCATTGCTACTTCCATTGGAACAAATAACATTGCAATTTTCTGGCACATCTAACTTACAGTCAGCTGCTGCGTTTCTGACAGTTCTGGCCTTGATACATATTTTACAGGTCCACAAGTTGCAAAGAGCCAGTAACATGAATTCAAACATGTCTGGTATTCCACTAAGACAGTCGGGGCATTTGAAGCCTGGGGGCAAAACATCAATTACATTATCTATTCATGGGGAAACATGGAGAGAGAGAAATTGAGTAGAATCAAAGTTTACCTGCTAATCATGCATGCAAACTTGATCTTATGAGGTAACAATGTAATGCACTCTATTAGTAGCAGACTGTACACTGGCTTTATCTGTAATGAGTCCTTATGTTCCATTAAATTGCCCTTATTCTCAGCTAGAATTCTTTCACAGCATAACAAGATATGTCTCTGTCCCAGGAAAAAAGTTGACCACTTTAGATTGCCTTTATTTTCAGGGGGTTTTGTTATTGGGGGTATTGTTTTATTTGTGATTTGTATAAAAGAAGTTCCAGCTTTTCCCATCAGCAAAACTATTTTTCCACTAGAAAAAATTAAAAAAAAAAAAAAAACAAAAAAAAAAAAAAAAAAAGCAACAAAACAACAAAAAAAAAAAAAAAAACAAAACCCACCAAAACTAAAAAAAGGTAACCTGCTTTATCTGGGGCATTTGCAGATGATGGCATGGTCTACCAAACCTTTGTAGAAAATGTGGGTTTTTTCCATGAAGAAAAACAAAAGGAGAAAGTAGGGTGTAATCTCTGACTGGAGGCTACTTAGACTTTGGATTGCAGGCTCAAACTAATATTGACAAGGGACCCAAAGGTGTGTGTGACAGAAGATGGAGCAGAAAAGCACATGCATTTGTCCCATAGCATATTTGTATGTCACAGCATTCAGGATTTCAGCCCTATGTATGATGGTTTGGAGACTATTCAGGCAGAGACCTGCAGTCACATATGACCCTCTTGTCAGTGAATAGAACTGAATTCAACCTCATAATTATTTACAAATATTAATAATACAGAAGAAATTAGAACAATATTTCAGATGCTGAGACCAGTAGGGACAATCCTTGTTTTCCAGTAGTTGAAACATGTGAGTTGTCCACTTCTGGACATGTTATACATTTCATTCCTGGACAGGTGAGGTGTGTCTTGTTATTCTGGGAGGGTGACAGCTTGGAGGCTGTTCTTTCACAGAGTGAAAGCATTTTCACTTAACACCCGCCTGTTTCCTGGATGTGTAGTGCAGGAGATATACAGAGATACTCACACATGGACATACATGCATATAGAGGGAGAATGGAAAGCAACTGAGAAGAAAACTGATGTGTTATAACTTTGGTCTCACATTAAAAAGTTCTGTCAAGCTCTCTTTCCCCTACCCATAACTTTTTTGCAGTTAAAAAGTGATGCTTTTCAAAGTACATCTGTATCTGAAGTTATAAAAACTTTAACATAAATAACAATAGCAATAGCAACCCTTGAGCGAAGGTACAAGTCATTTCTTAAGGATTAAAGCTTATTTTTTATCCCCCAAAAAAGTGTGGCAATATCAACATTTTTCTTAATTTTTCTTTATTTGACAAAAGTTTCAGAATTTGTATTAAAAATATCCATGTGGAAAATATCCAAAAAAATACAGGATTCAAGCAGAGTAAGAAAGATATTATGAACTAAGTATGGAATTGGGATTTGCGAAATCTGGACTCATTTGGTTATGAGAAAACTATAAATTTGGGCTGGTCATATTAACATCTCTTAGTCTAAAAACAGGAGTTTAGTAAGACTCTTGCTTCTCTTTGTCTTTCCTTTAGCTCATCTATTTCCAATTTAAGGATAGGGACCAAGTCTAGATACACGTCTCTGCTGCAATAATGCAATAAATTATATTCAATTATAGTTAATTATAATTTTGGCTGCTAAATACTTTTGTTTTGGCCAAAAATTAAGATAGACTACAAAATTAAGCATCTGTATTTTCTCTTGGTAATAAACAAAACACATCAAAATAAGCCACTATACATTTCCTTGGGAAAAAAGGAAAACAAACCAAAACAGAAAACAGAAAGACTTTTAAATTATTGATTATTCATTCAATAACATTAAAAAAAAATATTTACAAAACTGAAATTTTAAAAAGAACATGAACTGGTTTACAAATACTTTCAGCTTTTCCCGGTTCCGTGTGATATTTTCCCTTCTATTAGGTAAGGAATCTAGAGCTAGTTTAAAACCTTTGTTTTTGTTCATTCACTGAAGTAAAAGCACAGACTGTAAAACTGCTTTTAAACAAAATGCTCGTTTATTTTCTTTAGCAAATTAGAACTAAAATAATAATTTTGGATTAAAGCTTAAAATCTCTGTCAAGTCAAGCTGAAATACTCTTATCTTTCTAGTTTTAATTTTTCTAGTTTTTAATTTTTCTAATCTTCTAAAACTGAAGCAAAATACAAAATAAACTTTTTTTAAATTCAGATTGCTCTGCTTCATTTGTTATAATGTGAAAATGAAATTCTTAATAAGCATTAATTTTTCCCAAAATTGAGCACCAAAAATCTTTGAATCAGCTCATCTTTGCAGCCTACCATTTTTACTTAAACAAAACCAAAAAACCTAAACTAAAAAAAAACCTACAGATCATCAGCCAAGCAGTCTAAAGAGAAAGGAATTTTTAAAATCTAATCAAATCACCATAAAGCACAGAGCAATTTTCAAAAATTAGGAGTCAGCGGAAGTCTGGAAGGAAAGTCAACATCTATCCTATATGTTTGGTTTCATAACTATGGTATTACCCATGATTTCAAAAGCTTCCCTATTTAAATGCCTTACACTTAAATATAGGTTAAAAATATATAGATGACACCATCAGCATTTTTCAGTACTTTATATCCACTTTTCCCATACATAAAACCCTCAGCAGTAGCAATTCTGTGTATATATTTTGTCCTAAATTAAAACTCTCCACTTTTTATCCATATTTAGCTTGTAATGATAAGATACACATGAATTATTAAACAGTTGTCATGGCTTCATGTATAAACTTTATCCTTCCATATCACCTTTTCTTCATTTATATCTCAAGTATCTTGTCAAATGCTTTGTAGGACTGCTGAGGGCTACATTCTCCGTGCCTGCTCTTAGAGAAAATGTTAATGGGTTTTTTGTCTGGTTTTGAGGAGATAAGTTTTAATAGAGTTTAATTTGACTTTCATTTCCAGCATATCACAGTAATTTCATGAAATTGGAAAACAGTAAGAAAAAAATCCTGCTGTTTGCATTCAAATCAAGTTCCTGGCACATTCATTTCAAGATTTTGTTGTTTGCACTAAGTGCAGGGGTGTATTTGTTCAGAAGAAAAATACAAACCTCCTTAACTTTGCTAAACCCTAAACTAAAAAGGTCCTAAGGTCCTTGCTCCCCAGGCACATGTATCAGGATACTGTTTCCAAGTTTAGGCATCATATATGTGTATTTGGTGCAAGAGCGTTTCCATTAGTGTCACTGCTGAGAACTAACAGTGTAAGGGTTGGGAAGTCATTAATTGCATGGCAAGAAACTTACGCTACGAATGAGTAAATTCAGATGTAACATTGATATAACGGGGATGGGGCTGAAAGCGTGGCTGATGTACAGCTTTGGTGCCTGGCAAAAAATGTTTTCTTTTAATAGTTTTCTTCACTTAATAGTTACTCATTTTAAACTGTCTCCCTCTAACTGTGTTTACTCTGCTTTGCTGCAGTGCAGAGGAAATTTATTCTTTTGACACATTTATTCTTTTAATGGTTATTCATTTGAAAGAGTTTCACTGTGTGAGTGTACATTTTAGTTTCATGCAAAAGAAATTCATCGTTTTGACAGTTTTATTCTTTTAACGTTTATTCATTTAAATAGGGCCACAGTCTGCAATGCTGTTAACAAGAAAACTCTAGAAAGAGGGTGCTGCAGGTTAAATAAGTCCCTCATGCTGGATGCTTCAAAGGAGTACAGCACACTCTCTCATTTCTAACAGGGCAGGCACCTACACAAAAACTCCATTTGTCTCTGTAATTTACCCAAAAATACCTTAGAGGGGCAAGAGAAAAACGGGTGCTAAGCAAGATTTAAATATGCTCCATTAGAGATGGCATCATAATTTTTGGATGTTAATTAACTGTTGGATGAGGCCTCATCTGTATCTTTTCATGCTAAAACATTTGTCACACTGTTGCACATTGATTGTATTCTTCTTGCTCCTTTTTTAAAGCCAGAGGGAAATTCTGTTTCTGAAAGGAAAACTTCATTGCCTTTTCACCATGTCAAAGGGAGGGATGGAAGCAAGAAGCAAAAGGCAGGCAGGCAGGCAGGCAGGCAGGCAGGCAGGCAGGCAGGCAGGCAGGCAGGCAGGCAGGCAGGAAGGAAGGAAGGAA
>VZUI01009930.1:0-23561 GCA_013401135.1 Cettia cetti
GCTCCAAATGTGTTTTGCAGAGAATGCTGCTTGTGCACAACCCGTGGTGTGTGTGCTTTCTCTGTGTGCCTTGATTTTTAACACAAGCTGTGTTTTGTGTTTTGCAGCAAGCCAGAATGCTTTAGCAGGAAGTTTGAAGAGGTTTGCAGATCTGGTCGCAGATTGTGCTACAGAGTGAGTTTGACATGTCGGCAGTCATCAGAGCAGCAGATTTGAGGGAATTTTCTAGTTTGGTCTTTCAGAGCTGTAGAGTGCTCCAAATGTGGTTTGTACAGGATACACTGCTTGCTCTCAGGTTGTGTTGTGTGTGCTTGTTCCCAGTGGCTTTGCTCTTTGTGCGAGCTCTGTTGATTTTCCATTTTGCCAGTAAGTAAGATAGCTCCTGCTGCAAGTTTGAGCGGATTTGCAGGTCTGGAAGAGATTCTGCTCCAGGGTGAGTTTTGCATGTTGGCAGGAGTCAAAGCAATAGACTTGCTGGCTACTTTCTTTTTATTTCTGTCTGAGCTCTAGAGTTCTTTAAAGTGTGTTTTGCATCGAATATGCTCCTTCTGCTCTTATTTTGGTGTGTGTGTTTGTTCTGTATGTCTTTTGTCGTAGCACAAGCTCTGTTGTTTTTTGTTTTGCCAGCAAGCAAGAAAGTTTGTGTAGAAGAGCTGTTTGCACTTAGCTTTTGGTTTGTGTTCTTTTTGTCTGTCGTTTTTCTACTCCTGTGTCCAGAGGAATATCTTTTAAAGACAAGACATGCTCTGTTTGTTTTGTGTTTTCATAGCAAGCTAGGAAGCTCTTTCAGCAAGTTTCATGAGTTTTCCTGCTCTAGAGGAGAGTCTGCTGTAGTGTGATTTTTTAATTTTGATAGTAGTGAGAGTAAACCTCTTGTTTGCTGGTTGCTACTTTGCAGATCTGAGCTGTGCAGAACTTAAAGCTTTGTTTTACAGAGAATACTGATTGCACTCAGCTTTTTGAGTGTTTTCTTGTGCTCTTTTGCTTTTTTCATAGCACAGGGTCTATTATTTTTGTCTTTTGCCAGGAAGCAAAGAAGCTTGTGCAGCAGGTTTCATTAGTTTTCCAGCTCTGGAGGAGATTTCACCACAAGGTGAGTTTTCCACTTCTCCAGCATGGAAAAACGTGCCCGGACAAAAAAATGTCCTCCATGTCCCCTTCTCATCACCCAGGTTGTGGTGTTGTTTCAATGCCTTGGTCATAGAACAACTAATCCCTCAGTTTCTTCTTTCTTGCCACATTTTGCTGAACCAGAGATTCATGAACAGTGTGGACTTTTTGAAACAAAAAGGAAATGCTTGTACCTAAAAGCTGAGAAAAACTGTGCACACTACTCAGTAGTCTTGTGTAGTATATATACTTTAAATCAGCAATGCTGAATGCCATGGCTGAGCTTCAGTTCTGTCTGGATCACCTACGGTAGGAATGAAGCCTTAGTTGTTGTTACCGTTCTGTTTGTACCTTGACTCTGTGGAACTAAAGGCTTAGTTACCTGGTACGTAGAGCTGAGAAGAAAAGTGCCCATAGCAGGGTGTGTGCTTGTAGTTTGAAGGGTTCAGTTGAAATTGTGGGCAGCAAGATCTTTCTCAGCTGGCACTTTTTTGAGCTCCCCTCAAAATCCCCTCAAAAACCACCCCAAAGTCACCCCAAAAATCACCCCTAAAATCATTGCAAAAGTCGTCCTAAAAATCATCCCAAAATCAGCTTTGGCACCTCAAAACCCTCAAAATTCCTACAAAAAACCCCCAAACTCACCTCAAAACAACAAACTCACCCCCAAAACCATCCAGAAGTCGCCCCAAAAACCACCCAGAAGATGGCCCAAAGGTAACCTTAAATTCACCCGAAAATTGGCTTTGGCAAACCCAAAAATCACTGCGAAGTTGGCTTCTGCACCCTGCAAAACCCCCAAGTGAGGGGGGAAGTGCCCCAAAATTCTTGAGGAGACACCAAGTAACATAGTTGCAACAATATGGTTATCATACATTCTCCTTTATTCTACGTAAAATGGCAGTTTATATACAGTACAATATTGTTTACAATACAAAGCATCCCCTCATTGGCATGCGGCACACAAGAATGTAACTAAACATTATTTACTTCTTACACTTAAGGTGGCTAAAGTGTCCAAACCAACAGCAATACCAATTACTTCCTAATTAACTTACTATCTTGCCTGCATACCTTAACACAATTTCTAACTGCGCCACAGGTGCAGGCCTTCACTCAGGCCTGTCCTTGGGCCTAGGCCAAAAGAGGCCCAGGCCCACTGAACCCTAGCTGGGTTGCCCACCTAAAAAGCAATCTGCTACACCCAAGTCACCCCAGAAACCTTCAAAATCACCTACAAAAACCACCTTGAAATCACCCAAAAGACTATCCTGAAATTGCCCCCAAATCACCCCAAAACTGGCTTGGGGACTCTCAAAAATCCCCCAAATCACCCCAGAAACTCCAAAAATCAACCCAAAATCACTCAAAAATTGGCTTCCCCAAAAATCATAGCAAAATCACCCAAAATTTCACTAAAACCAGCTTTGGAACTCCAAAATCCCAATTTTAAAAAAACCCCAAATCAACCCAAATTTGCCCCAAGTTCCCCCAAAATAACTGCAAAAATGACCACAAAATCATACCACACACATTCCCAAACCACCTCAAAAATCAACTTAAAATCACCACAAGTAACCCCAAAATCAGCTTCTGTACCCCAAAACCCTATCAAAACCGCAATAAAGATCACCCTAAAATCACCCTAAATACCTCCCCCAAATCACCCCAAAACCAGCTTCTACATCCCCAAAACCCCCTGAAATCACCCCAGAAATCTTCAAAATTGCCCCAAAAACTACATCAAAATCTCCCCAAAAATCGCTTCAAAATCATGTCAAAACCGACTTTGTCGCTCTTGAAAAAACTCCAAATTCACCCCCAAAACCCCAAAAATTGCTGCAAAAAATCACCTCAAAATCACCCCAAAGCACCGCATTCTACCTCCTGATAGGGCCTGATGACCTCTACTCCCCGTGAACCATCACACTGGGGGCCCAGAAAGTGATCCACAAGGTATCAGAAGTGCTGTCCATAAGCCCACCATGCTCCCCTGCCTTTACAATTTGTCATTTTGGGTAAGTTGCCCAGGTTTCATGGGCTAATTTTTCAGTGGGATCCCACTCTGAAAGATCAGGTCTTAATCATAGAGTGGGTGTTCCAATCACACAACCATCACAACACCTCAAGAGCTTATGACTCAGCTTACCATAAAGGCCAGAGTGTGCCTCAGGACCCTAGTGGGGTGTGAATTCACATGCATTTATCTTCAGTGACATTAAGCAGTCTAGAACCTTTGCTCCAAACCAATGAACACCTCCAGTTCACCCTTGACAGCTACCCAGACCAAACCTCCATCCACCTACCAAAGCATAAACTATTTAAGGCTTGTTTTAATTTGGTCCCAAACTCATTGAAAAGTGGAAGTCCTCTAAAGGCATTGACTGTATTTACTGATGGTTCAGGGAGATCCCACAAGTCAGTTATGACTTGGAAAAATCCTGACACTCAAGAGTGGGAGCCTGATGTTCAGATTGTTCAAGGATCCCCACAAATTGCAGAATTGGCAGCTTTTGTCAGTGCCTTTGAGAAGTTCAAACAACCTTTAAATTTAGTTACTGATTCAGATTATGTTGCTAGGATAGCTGAGAGATCAAAACATTCCTTATTAAAGGAAGCATCAAATCCAGATTTATACAGCTTGCTCTCAAAGTTAGTGTACTTCCTCTCCCACCAAGAGCAATCATATAACATTATGCATGTGAGATCACACATAATCTCCCAGGACCCATTACAAAAGGCAACTAGAGAGCTGATATTTTAGCCATGGCAGTGCAAACTACACTACCAGACATCTTTAATTAGGCTAAATTGAGCCATCAGTTTTTTCACCAAAATGTACCAGCCCTTGTCTGTATATTTAAAATCACAAGAGAACAGGCAAGAGTAATTGTGGGTTCCTGCCCCAATTGCCAGGATTTTGCCTTATCCTCCATGGGGGTTGGGGTTAACCCCCAACGCCTCGAAAGCTTACAGTTGTGGCAAATAGGTATCACACACTGCGCACCCTTTGGGAGACAAAAATTCATGTATGTGTCCATAGATACATTCTCTGGGGCTGTACTTGCATCAGCCCACTCAGGAGAAGAAACAAAAGATATTATCTGATACATCCTCCTAGCATTTTCCACCATAGGCATTCTCCAAGCTATCAAAACAGATAACGGTCCTGCCTACAGCTCCAAAATTCTCAAACAGTTCCTAAGTCACTGGGGGGTGAAACACAACACTAGCATACTCCACTCCCCAACAGGGCAATGCAAGGTAGAAAGGGTTTACTGCACTCTCAAGAGAGTCCTTGATCAGCAGTGTGGGAGTGTTGAGACACTATAGAATGTGGAAAGATTATGTAAGACTCTTTATGTCATCAAATTTCTTAATAATTCATTTATAGATCCAAACCTCTCCATTGTCAGGTACTTCTCTAACACAAGCAGAGCTCAGCTCTCGGAGAAACCCCCTGTGCTGATTTAATGACCCCAAATCCAAGCAAATAATGTGTCCATTTCAATTAATAACTTGGGGGAGATGCTATGCTTGCATATCTACAGGTGAATTCCAGGCAGGAATGTCAAGCCATACATTGAACTGCTAAAGGCAGCATCCAGAGACACTTCCGAACCTCAGAGACAACAAAGAAATCAAGCTCAGGCGGCATGGAGGAGAAAAAGGAAAAGGAATGTAAATGCAGATATTTATCACAGAAGAAGACAACCCTCCAGTACTTCAAAAGACTATAAGATTCTCTGTTGAATTTCACTTGCCAATTGTTTTACACTTTTATCCCTTTTTAGTTGGTCTTACCAACTTACTTAAATTATTGCACTGTTATCCGCTCTTGTTTTCCCATATCCTTTCTACTCAATATAAACTGAGCGGTTAAGATGGGAAGAGATGAGGGGCTGTTGAAGTTATATAAGTCTAAAAATTCATTTTTCAAACTCACAGATCAACTCATCATCCCCAAGTATCCTGCCATGTCTCCAGTGGCAGGGAATCCCCAACTACTCCAAATAGGATTTTGGATGCTCCTCACCTTTCCATCAGCTGGTGTGTTGTTTTTCTCTCAGCCCAACCAGAACATTTGGGTCACACTAGCCAAAACAACAAGAAAATCTATGCCTGTCCATGGGCAGCATGGACAATCCACTGTCGATGTGCCTGGTAGGGGTTCCCTTAGCAGCAAATGAATACCCATACACAGATAAGAAACCCAATCTGGTAGGCGCTTGGGACAAGTGGACCAAAACCCTACCACAAGCACCAGGGAAAGCCCAAGAATTAGAGCTGTTAAGGTCCTACAGAGCTCATTACTGCATTCAACTTTAATATCAATCTCCCAATGAACTCATGACCCACCTTGAACTTACTGCCCATATGAAAGATGTAACCTCATTTAACAAAAATTATACTCCCCTAAATTGGTGCAATTACACAAGCCCTACACTTTCTTGGTCCTCACTCCATCCCAAATTGCTGCATCAAGGGAGAGTTTCTTATCTGTGGAGACCAAGTAGGGGCTGGGATCCCCTCACGCCTCCTCGGCCAGCCGAAATATAACTTTACTTCAGAATTGGAAACAGAAAGGGAAATTGGCACGCTGAAAGAGATCATATACTGAATTTAATGAAAATTGCGATAAACAAGTTTATAATAGGAATAAAGGAAAGAGAGTCATGGTCTCACTGTTCTTACCTTGGGTGGCCTCAGCAAAGGCTCTCAGTGAGCTTTCTCACCTGGAATGTTGGCTTAGTAAGCAGGCAAACGCTACTTCCACTGCACTCAGTGACCTGTTTAGTGACACTGAGATTACCAGGCATGCAACACTGCAAAACCGAGCAGCAACATTTTACTGCTTTCCCACGGACATGTCTTTACTTTTAACACTATGTTACAATCAGAAAATATACATTCATCACATTTCTAAAGTCTATAAATAAAAGGAAATACAGTACAACCTTCCCACATTATACATAGAGCACTCATCTCAATAGTTGCCAAAAGCTGACTCCATAATATGCATTTATAACAGGCATCCCCAAAAATCACCACAAAATTGTCCCAAAACCATCCTTGAAATTGCCTCACTAATCACCTTGAAATCACACCAAATCACCCCAAAAATCAGCTTCTGCAGCCCTAAAATACCCAAAATTGCCCCAGAAACCTTCAAAATTGCCCAAAAACCACCTCAAAAATCACGCCAAAATCACCTCAAAAATCACCTTTTAAAAACCCATAAATCAGCATAGGCACCCTCAAAACCACCCAAATTTGTTCAAAAATTCCCAAAATTGCTCCAAAAATCACCCCAAAAATCACCCCAAGAACTCTCAAAATTGCCCCAAAAACCACGCCAAAGGTGCCCCCAAAATCACCCCAAAACCATCTTTGGCACCCTCAAAACCCCCCAAAATTGCTCTAAAAGTTGGCTTCAGCACCCCAATAAACCACCCTAAAACCACTCCAAAATCATGCAAAATCACCCTGAAATCTGCTTGGGGACCCCCAAAAACTGCCCCAACAATCACCCAGAAACTGTCTCAAAAATCACCCCCACAATCACCTCAAAATCACACCAAATCACCCCAAAATAGGTTCTGCACCACCCAACCCCCCAAAATCACCCCAGAAACCTTCAAAATTGCCCCAAAACCCACTTAAATTCTCCCCCCAAACCAACCTGAAAACCAGGCCAAAATCACCCCAGAAATCATCCCAAAACCAGCTGAAATCACCCCAAAAGTGGCATCAGCACTCTCAACCCCCTCAGTCACCCAAAACCATCCCAAAATCACCCCCCAAATCAACCAGAAATCGGCTTATGCACCCCAAAAATCATCCCCAAATTCCCCTTAAAAATCACCCTCACATCATCCCAAAAATCACCCCCAAAACCCTCATATCACCCCAGAAACTCTCAAAATTGCCCCCAAAACCACCTGAAATCACACAAAATCAGCTTTGGAACCCCAAAATCACCACCAAAAAACCCCCAAGAATCACCCCAAATTCACCCACAAAACCCCCACAATCGCAATCACCCCAAAAATTTTTCAGCTTTCTGAAGTCCTCTGGAAGAATTTTGTATATGAAGCAGCTTGGGAGCAGGGTTCACATACTGGCGGCCAAATCAGAGCCCTTTTCTCCCCTGTGGGCTGGGGGTTTTGGCACTTGCCATTTCCAAGAGCCCTGCAGCTGCCAAAGGTGCCTTTTTTGCTCAGTTGTTTTTTTGGGGGAATTTTTTTTCTGTTTTTGTTTTTGTGTTTATTATAGTTGGTTTTTTTAATCAACTTTCCCTGTCGGCTCTGGGCAAAGCTCTGTAACTCTATCTGACACTGTGGAGGTGGACAGGGGGCCCTTCCACGAACTGTGTGCAGAGGAATCCCCATGAGCCCAGGCTGGGGCTACTCAGCAGCCTGTCAGTTTGGTTGAGTGGACATGGCTGTGGACGCTTGCCTTGGAGCGTCTCCAGGGAGGGAACATTGGAGCTGCCACCACTTTGGCGTCACAGAGAGGAGAAGGCTGGGGCTGTCCTGCTCCTGTCCCGCCCCCAACAGCTCTGCCAGCACCTCGAGGAGACAAAGGCTGGGCCAAAGGGTGAGAATTGCAGAAGGGGCTGAGCTGGGAGTGAAGCAGCGGGATCCTGGAGTCCAGGCCCCGGCCCTGACCAGATAGCCTAACAATGGCAGCCTGGACATCCCTGGGAATGGTGTCTAAAGGCTCCTGGAGCTGCGGCAGCCTCAGGGCTGTGAGCATTCCTTGGAGAGCAGGGTCAGTGGCCAAGCCCCCTGTAGGGGAAGAAGTTTTTGCTGATCTCCAGCCCGGAGCTGGCCTGGCCCAACCCCAGCCATTCCCTCAGGTGCTGTCCCTGCTCCCCCGGGACAGAAGTCAGAGCTGCCCCTGCGCTGTCACTTGGGAGGAGCCGCAGCCCCCAGAGAGCTGTGAGCTGTGTCTCCTGGGCTGCTGCTGAAGCAAGCCAGAGGCCGCAGAGCTTCAGGGAAAGGTCCTGCTCCTGGCTCAGGTCTGGGCCAGTGCCACAGGGAGAAAACCAACTTGCAGCTTCTGCCCCAGCGCAGGGAAGAACAGCAATTGCTAGCTAAGAGAGATTCTTGCCAAGGGCCTGCAGCGACAGGACACAGGCAATAGCTTCACACTGCTTGAGGACAGATGGGAGATGGGATGTGGGGAGATGGGAATTGTTCCCTGGGAGGGCGGTCAGGCCCTGGCACAGGCTGGCCCCAAAAACTGTGGCTGCCCCTGAACCCCTGTGTAAGAGATGGTCCGAAGGTCCCTCATTTACCTCACGACCATTGCCAAGGACAAATACTGAGACCCCAAGGACTGGGACTGAAACCCTAAAATCCTACACAGGGGTTCTGGCCTGGCTGAGGTGGGATGTCTGCCAAGTGTTGCTCGCAGGTGTGCTCGCTGGACCAAGGAACTGGTTCCTATGGGAACCTGTGCAGGAACAATGGACTGGTCATGGTCACTGGCTGTGCTTGCTGCAGCACTTGTCCGGAGTGGACATTTGTTCTGTAATGACCACCAGAGCTCTTTGTCCTGTTCCCCCAACTGCACCTGCTATGTATCTATGTATGTACCTTTTGGCCAACTGCCTGCTGCTTTGAAAGAACTATAAGAAGCTCTCCAATTTTGACCAAGTACTCCCTGACAGAAGATGAATCTATTGGCCAGCGTGGACCATGAGGACCTTGTGTCATTGTTAGTAGGTATAATCCCCCCTCTTCTCTCTCTCTCTCTTTTTTCCCTCTATCGCATACTGAGTTGTGTGCACTTAATGAAGTGTACTGCTGTTGAAAAGGAAAAATTGTTTTTTGTCCCCTGCTATGTCTTTTTGCACTCCGAGATCAATAAACGAACCATCACGACCCCCGCTTGCATTTAGCGGACTGTGACACCCTGGAAGTGTCCAAGGCCTGGTTGGACAGGACTTCCTGCCCAGAAGGGATGGGATGGGATGAGGTTGGGTTGCCCTCTTGGAGTGAGGCACTAGAGGGAGCAACAGTGGGAGGCATTTTTGGGGATGCTGCAGTTGCTTTTAGCAATTTTGGGTTCTAGAAGTGTCTTCTGGGTGGTTGCAGTTTAATTGGGAAGGCTGAGGTAAAGGTCCCGAGCTGTGGAGGGCTGAGGTGAAGAGCCAGGGATTTTGGGAGGGTACCTCATTCCAGGCAGGCAGGCGGGCGGGCGGGCGGGCGGAAGGAAGGAGGGAAGGAGGTAAGGAGGGAGGGAAGGAGGGAAGGCTGGCTACAGATCTGGTCCTTTTCTGCAGTGGAGCCTGTTATCTGGAGTCTTCTGGCACTGCCAATGCCCAGATCTGGAAATTCCCGGTGCCAGTGCATCCCAAGCCCAGCATTTTGCTGGACCAGAAAGCCAAATTCAGGCAGTTTTCCAGTGCCAGCACCAGCACTGCCCAGATGCTGTGCCAGGATGGTGATTGCTTGGACCTTGCTCCTTATGTTCGAAAATGTCTTTTTGCTCCACAATTGAATGACAGTTTTCTTCACTTTACATCCTGCAAACTTCACACACACATGCACAGGCATAGGCACACACACACACACACACACACATACAAACACACACTCTAACTATACACTTGCTTTCTCAGCTGAACTCACCAATCCCCCACTTTGACTTCTCTACCACTTTCTCTTGGTCTTGACATGAGTGGACTGTACCTCTTAGAACACCCATTGTGTTGCCTACCCCTCCCTTGCCTTGCCTTTCCTATGCAGCCTTGCATATCCTTGCCATTCCTGAACATTCCTTTGCTTTGCTTTGCTTCCCCACACCTTGCATTGCCTTGCTGCCCCCTCTGTAGCCTTCCTTTGGCCTGCCTCTTCTCCACTGCCTTCCATTTACCTGCTCACCAACGCCCCACCTTGACTTCCTTACTCATTTGCCCTGGTCCAGCCTTTCCTTTTCTTCTTCTTCTAAGACTCTCATTGCCTTGCCTACCTCTCAGTTGCTTTGCTATGCAAAGGCACCACTTGCCTTCCCTTGCCTTTGAAACCCTCCCTTGCCTTGCATTACCCTTCTCACCCCTCCCCTAGCTGCCATTCAAGACCTCTTTTCTCTAGTCATTTCCCATCCTTGCCTTCCTCTACCTGCTCTTCTGAGGACTCTCAAGGCTCTCATGTATGCCCAGTGTTCCATGACCGTGTGAGAGGAAGCCCATAAGAGGTCATTTGAAGCAAGACTTGTCCTGGCAGCTTTTGTCTGGCACCAGTGTTTGCATGTGTTAAATTCTGGACACTCGATCCACAGTTTGCTCTTACCCTCCCCAACCAGAATGACAGTTCTTTTGCATAGGAAGGGAAATATGTAGCCAAAGTGTTTTAGGTGCAGATTAGAGATGGCCCATGCAAGATCTAAGTCAGGCAGATGAGTTACTTCTGCCCACTTTTGTCTGTGAGTAACTTTTGTTTGTACTTCTCTCTTGCCTCGCCTTGTCTTGAAGTCCAACAATTTCCTTGCCTTGCCCTGCCACCCTTGCCTTGTCTTGCATTCCCTTGCATGCCATCCTCTGTGTTGACTTGCCTACTGCTTTCTTCCCTTGCCTTGCATTTCCAGGCTTTTATCTCCTTTGTATTTCCTTGTTGTTTCTGACTAGATCTTCCTTTGCGTTCCTGACTAATCTATGCCTTTCCTTGCCCTTCCTACCACTCCACTGCCTTGCACTGACTTGCCCATTCCCCAACTTGACTTCCCTACCCATTTTTCTAGATGTTATCTTCCCTTTACTTGCCCTTCTAGGACTCCCATTGCCTTGCCTACTTCTCACTTGCCTTGCTTGGAAAAGCCACCACTTGACTTACCCTGCCCTTGCACCCCTCCCTTGCCCTGCATTATCTTGATCACCCCTCCTCCACCTAGAATTCAATACCCCTTTTTTTCCTGCATTTCCCAGCCTTGGCTTGCCCTGCCTTCTCCTCCTAGAACTCTGAACAACTTCACATACCCCCAGTATTTCAGAAGAACGTGAGAGGCAGCCCAGGGGAGGTCTGTCTTGGCAGCTTGGATTGATCTGGAAGCATAGTAGGAAATGTGTTTTAGGAGAAGTGACCTGTGGATAAATTGCTGCTCTATTTTACATCTCCAGCAGTACTGAGTTTTCTTGAAGTGTGTTGTAAGGGTTTGTGAGAGCAGAAAGGGAATGGACAAATCAGCTCTGTAATATATGTTATAAGTAAATTCATGTTAAAAACTACAGTATTCTGTTTCACAAAAATCCCAGCGACTTGCAGGAATATTCATCTGCAAAGAGTGTATTCCAGGGGATCTTCTCTGACAAAATTTCAGCGATATGCACTAACGATAAGATGAATATTTGTCTACAAGAAAAAGGGTATTCCAAGAGAATACGCATTCTGGTCTAGCAACGGACAGGGAAGGAGACTGTATTAGCATGCAAAAGAAGATGACAAAATCTTCGATAAGAAAGCAAGATATTCACACACCCAACCCTAAACACAACCCCCCCCCCCCCCCCAAAAAAAAAAAAACCCTGAAAACAAATAAAAAGAACTCTAGAATAGCTGTATTTTGTGAGTCATGGTGGAGTGGAGCAAAAGAATCCCTCTCTGTCTCACCTGACGCTGATAGCCTGGTTCAGTGCTGATCTGTTATTTGCTTGTGGCTTTTACGATTTAATTTTTATTATTGAATAAATTCTCTTTATGGATCAAATTGGC
The DNA here is from genome assembly GCA_013401135.1 of Cettia cetti. Classification (NCBI taxonomy): domain Eukaryota; kingdom Metazoa; phylum Chordata; class Aves; order Passeriformes; family Sylviidae; genus Cettia; species Cettia cetti. The sequence continues at coordinate 11,829 of VZUI01009930.1, forward strand.
TATTCATTTATAACAAGCTCCAACAGATTGAGGACTGTCTCCTTATATTTACAGAATACTTGCCAGTCAGCGAACCCAAAGCTTGTGGCAATAATGAAGAGTAGTAATTATGCCATTTTATCTCTCAAGGTCACTGGACAGGAACTGGCCCACAGCTTCTTGGGACCCTGGCAGAGAGACAAGCATCAAATGGTGTTGAGAGGGTTTCTGTGAGTCCCTGCTTGTGAGTCTTTTTTGGTATTGTCCCACATCTTTGTGGCTGCTCATAAGCCTCTCCACATTGTCATGTTTATTGGTGCCATATGTGAGCCTCTTTGGGTTGTCTTTCATATTGGAGGCTGCATACCTACCTTGCCTGGATTATTGGATGCTGCACGCACCTCCCCACATTGTTCCGTGAACTGGATGCTGCATGCACGCCTCTCTAGGTTGTCCCATGAATGCATTTATTTCCACCCATGATCCTCTTTGGGTTATCCTGCATCTTTGCTGCCATGCACAATCCTCTCTGCATTGTCCCATGCACTGAATTCTCTATGCAATCCTCTCCCTTTTCTGGCATATTGGAGGCTCTGTGAGAACTTGTCCCAGGGTGATGGTGCCTCATATCCCAAATCGTGAGTTTGTTGTGTCTGGCAGCTGCGCCCTTCCCTCCCCCTCCGCAGGCTGCTGCTGCCGTTCCTTTTTTTTTTTTTTTTTTTTTTTTTTTTTGGCTTTTCCACCGTGGCTTTCGATGCTGCTGCTGGCCTTTGCTGCTGCTGCCAGCTTTTGCTGCTGCTGCTTTCGGCTTTTGCTGGCTGCTTGCTGCCATTCTTTCTGCGTTTTTTTTCTTTACTCTTCCTCTCTTTCTTCCCCGTCCCTGAAGATCATTGGACCGGCTCCGGACCTGACGTGGGAACGTCCAGGACTCCTCTGGAGTCTGCAGGAGAAGCTTGGCACCCTCCCTTCACAGCAACTGCCTGTCTTGGTTTAGGGTAAATTTGGGAGGAAACCTCTGAAGGGGGTTCCTCTGGAAAGCAAACTCAAACAGCTCTTTTCTCCAGCCAGTCTAGGAAAAACTTCTTCAGAGAAAAGTGGAAAAAACTATTAAACTATTTATTTAACAAAAAAAAAAACCTTACAAGCACAAAGAATGGATACTATGAAAATATGAAATGAACAGTGAAGCAATAAAACTTCTTGCCACTCCGAAGAGAGATGGCAAACTGAGAAAGTCTTTGCTGTGGGTGCAGCTCAGCTCACTCAGTCTTTTGTTAATCCCAGTCTCTCCGGAGGTCTAGGCCCAGTGGGCTAGCAGGTGCTTCGGTGCTCTTCTGGGTTTTTCAGTCCAGAGTAGATTTAAACAGTCTCAAGAAGAAAAAGAAAAAAAAAAACAGTCCAGGGAAATTTTCTGCTTCAGCTAGCTAAAACTAACTAAAAGCAAAAAGATTTCTGTCCCACCGCTGTCTGTGTCTCCGAACAGGAGTCCAGACAAGAGAATGTGTGGGAGTCAGGCAGTTTCTCAAACTCCGTGCGTCTTCTCTCCCTGGTTCACTCTCAGAATCAGTCTTAAAGGTACACAACTCAATATACAGCACAAACAGAATGGACGATTGGGGATACAAGCATCATAAAGTCACCCTAGGACACTGCCTGAGTATCATCTGGGGCTGTTTTTCTTCCCTGTGTTGGGGATTGGTTTTTTTCCTCTTGTTATTTGTTAATAAACAGGTTTTTTCCACTTTTCCTCCAAGGAATTCCTTCCCAAACCCGGGGTTGGGGGAAGGGGTGGTGGAGGTTTGTTTCCTAGGGGACTCCTTGTGGAGATTTTCCCCTAATTTGTCTTAAGCCAGGACAGAACTTCTCCCATGTTTTCTGGCATATTGGATGCCACACACTATCCTCTCTGCATTGTCGCACATATTGGGGCTGAGCACAAGCATCTTTGAGTTGTCTCGTGTATGGGAGGCTGTGTGTGATCTTCTCCACATTGTCCCATGCATTGAATTCCACATGCGATCCTCCCTGCCTTGTCCCATGCATTGCATTTTGCAAGCAATACTCTCCGCATTCTACATCTCAGATTCTGTGCAAGAGCCTCCTCGTATTGTCCCACATGCTGAATTCAGCATGTGAGCCTTCCTGTGCTGTCCCATGCATTGGATTCCATGCATTGCCCTGTGTCTTGGATCCTGTGTGATCCTCTCCCTGTTGCCTCGCATACTGGGGGCCACGCATGATTCTCTCTAGGTTTTCCCTTGTATTTGACTAAGCCCATGCTCTTGCCTGGGTTTCCATGCCCCCCTCTCTGTGCTGGACTCTACATACAATCCCGCTTGGGTCTTTCCCCCCATTCTGCATTCTGTCCTTGATCCTATCCTGGTTTTCCTCTGTGTGTTGGTTTAGCATGGATGGTAAAAAACAATTAGTGATTGACTTTGAAATTGAAAACTCGATTAGCCAATTAAATATAGGTGTACACCTCTGGGTCACACACAGCTTAAATTCAGGAGGATCTTGGGACGCCACCTTTTTCCTCCCTGCTTTGGAAGATGTAAGTTGGCCCTGGCTTCCCACTCCTGGGGGGCTGGGCCCGGCTGGCCCCTGCCCAGGCCAGGCCTTTTCCCTGGAAGGTGCCAGGATCAATGACTCTGGGCTGGGGGAGGGGAGGAGAACATGCCCCTTCTCAGCAGGGTTAGGGTCTCCAGCAACTGTAAAACACTCTGCCACTCCCCTCAGCTACTAGCGAGGGGGAGGAGAGGCTAAAGCCTCTGATATGTAACTCTGAACTGGGTCCCCATGAGACTGAGGGATGTGCAGGAGCCATCTATGTTCCTGGCTGTTTAGATTTTTGACTGAGCCACTCCAAGCTCTGATCTCTGGATCTCTGGACAAGAGTTCTGAGCACCCCCGCCCCAGCCTGCCCCCCCCACCCCGCCTCCCCCCCCCAAGCCCCCCAGTCTATGCTGCTCTGAAATTCAACACCGTGAGCCACAGCTGAGAGAAAAAAGTGACCACTGAAAGCCCTGGGCAAGATGATTAACTCTTTCCTCACAGCACTAATCCTTCTCTGACAGAAAGAATTGACGCACAGTGGTTGAAAAGTAGAGACACAGCATGAAGTCAGTGGAGGGAGAGAAAAGCACTGACTGGAAGAAGGGATTGAGGAAGTGGAGATTTTTAGCTGGATTTCTCTAGTGTAAATCATGCACAAATGGACTATTTCTTATAATGTCATAATGCTGTTTGGGGGAATGCAGGTTTCTAGTTAAAGGTTGTGGACTGATATAAGTAAGATTTAATTGGGAATTTTGAATAGAGTAAGCCCCTGCTCCTGGGGTAAAAGGAGGTCTCTATTTCTTCTGAGATAGGGATTATTTTAGAGATAGAAAAAGAGAATCCTTATTTTATACTAGAAGAAGCATTCTTAAAAGTACCCCAAATATGCTGAAAGGCCCATGAGTAGCCAGGGGAAAGGATGCTAATGGGTGGGACTGCACAATCTGCAAAATTACGGGCAGTTGCAGATTTGTGACATTGGGAGCCACCAGACGATTTTGTCTTCTGGCAAATATCTCCATGGGACTCTAGAGAGACTCCTCTCCCAAAGTGATGAAAGATTATATTTAAGTGGGGAAACTGACTGAAAATCACAGGTTGTATTTCTCTATGTTGTTTGTAGAAAAGTGTAGAAAAGTGGGGGGAAGGAATAGTGTTTTGAAGTTTCACCTTTTTTTTCTCTCTCTTCTTAGTGTATTAACAAATCTGTTTACCTTTAAGTTAGGCCTGTTTTGACTTTTTCTCTTAATTCTATCTCACAGTAAAAAAAGACACTCAAACCACTGCACTGAATTTGGCAAACAGAATTCAGCGAACATGAAACCACTATATTCTGTTCTTGACTCCATGCATGATCCTGCCTGGGTTTACCCCCTGTCCCAGGCTATGAGCATTATTCCTCCAGGTGGTTGCCCCTGTGCCAGGCTCCATGTGTGATTGTGCCTGGATGTTCCCCTCAATGCTGGGCTTTGCACACAGTCCTGCCTGGGTGTTCCTCTCTCTGTGCAAGGCTCCATGCATTATCCTACCTGGGTTTTCTCTCATTCTGCACTCTGGTTTTAATCCCCCCTGGATTTCCCCCCCCAGTGTGAGATTCCACTTGTGTTCCCACCCAGGTTTCTCCTCATGCTGGACTCCAGGTATGATCCCAGCTGTTTTTTCCCACCCACGCTGGACTCTGCATACAGTCTCACCTGGGTTTACTCCTATTCTGCATTCCAGCCTTGATCCAGCACAGTTTTTTTTCTCTTTGGTGGACTGCATGCACCGTCCTGCCTGGGTTTTCTCCCCTGTGCCAGACTTTTGGCATGATCCTGCCTGTGGTTTTCCTCCCCATCCTGGACTCCCTGTGCAATCTGTGAGAGTAGACAGGGATGGCTGAGATGGGACAAGAGATCTCTGGAGTCAAGGCTGGTCTTAGAGCATGTGGTTTATTGCAAGGGTCGTGGGTGAAGGGGCCCTGCTAAGAGCTGCAAGCCGCAGCTCGGAGCAGGCCCGAGGAAGAGAGAGAGACAAGAGAGAGAAGAGTAAAAAGAGAGCAAAGAGGAGCAGAGAAAAGAGAGATAGACGAAGAGGAGAGAGACAAAAAGACCGAAGAGACCGAAGTTCCCATTACAATACATTAAATCTTCTTCTATACTGAATATACTAATTTATACTAACTAATCTAGAACAAAGTACAAATCCTACAGCATTTACATACAACCTATAAGAATCATTATATTACCATACTGTGTTATATTTTAAACCCTAAAAGCTACTCTTTGGACCCCTCCTTCCAAGCTAGTACAGTCTGCTCTGACCCTTGGACTTTTGGTAAGGAGAAGGACATTATTTAATCAAGGGGGGATTACCTTCAGCCGGCCAAGCCGTTGTCTTTTCTGGTTGTTCAGTAACTAATTGGCTTGGCATCTTAGACATTGAAACTTGCTTTCAATTCTATTTCACTTATAGGTTTCATATTCTCAGAATCTTTTGTCAGGAAATCATATTTGTAAGGCTTTTCTGCCTCATCCTCCCCAACATCTCCCACTTTCTGTTGAACAACTGTAAGGAGTAAAATTCACCCAGAAAGTTTTTTTCTTTTTCCTCTAGCAACAAGTTTGTGTGTTGTTAACAAAAGCCTTTACAAATGTTAATCATTCCTGATTGGTTACCTAGCTCTGCTAGCTCAGGTTATTCAGTTGTTAATCTGTCTACCCAGCCCCATGGTACCCCCCTTCCCCCTTGCGTCATCAGGGCACACAGCTGCTCTTCCCAAGATGCTCCGGGGATTCATGCAAATTTGGGAAAACTCCGTGGAAAAAGAAATAAAACCCTAAAAAATGAGCCAAGGTAGCACCCCAGACTACAAGTGACATCCCCAAGCCGGCAGAGCAGAGAGGAACACCAGGACACCAACAGAGACTCTTTGGTCCCTCACTGTAACTTAAATGGACCTGGACTGGCCAGACCCCTACCAGCTGGGAGCCGACATTGGTCCTTTCTTTGGACACTGTGAGGAAGAAAGTCCTAGTTCTGCCGAGAGACAGAGCTGCTTTCCTCCTCCTCTGCGTCGTCCATCGGAAGCAGCGGTGGTGTGCGAAGCCCGCAGGGCCCCCACCCAGAGCTGATCTTTAATAAAGGCTTAAAGAGGGAGAAATGTCTCCTGGCCCCAATTTTTATTCATAGCACAACTAAGATATTAGATGCTGTCTTACTCACTATTTTTTGCACACACTGAAATATACAGGGTACGGCTACTAAAACTACAATTATTACTATTAGAATAATCAAGCCTATTTTGCAGAGTTCCTTTAGCCAAGGTGCAAAGCTCAAACCATCAAACAGGTTGCCTAGCCAACATGGATCATTTGTTGTAATGTGGTTCACTAGATCTTTTTAGTTTTGTAACTGTTTATGAATAAAAAGAGTGATCAGATAAGTTACACTAATTAAACAGGTTGAAAAGGGTTTGTCAGGACTTGGGTTGGATAAACAGATGGTATCAGAGCCTGCAGACCTAGCTAAAGCAACCCAGACATTTGGTAAAGTTTCACTACGAAAACTAAAACTATGCACTCGCATAAATAATAATACTCCATTCTTTTCTTGAGCTGCTTTCGGCAGACCATTTTCTCCTGATGATTCTGCACAGTTCAGGTCTGGTTGCTTGCTTCGTGGCTTCCACTCGCTGGCTGGTGTGGAGGCTGGGTTGCTGGCTGGTGTGGAGGCATCAGCAGGCTTTGATGCATGGTACAGCTTCACATTCTTTGCTGGAACCCACTTGAGTCCTTCTCCTGCGGAGACAAATGCAAATTCCTTCCTCCATGTTATAAGATTGTATGGTCTTTCTATCTGTCCTGATTCTAAATTTTTAATCAAAACTGGGAGGGTACTCTTTCAGTTTTGCCTTTTTGTTGTTCACGAAATGTCTGTAAATGGGAGGATCAGGCTCTTCTGCAGAGCTGTTCAGAAAATTATAAACATACAAGGTTTATTCAACCTCCTTTGAGGCGCGGCTTGGGCTTCTCTCCCTTTCTGTTGATATAAAATGCATTTCAGAGTCTGATGTGTTCTTTTTAAGGTACTTTTTAGTAGCTGTTTAAAATATGAGCAGCAAATGCTAATGTCTTTTACTGCTTTTCTTAGTTCTTTAATCTCATGAGATGGGATGGGGGCCCATGTCTTGGGTCTGTCAGGCTGCTGACTGAATAGCACAGGCATAGCTAAAAGATTTTAGACTTTCTTCCTTGCAGATCTGGTGTCTTATTTCATGCCAGTCTGGTAATTGAGAGTTATCAAAACTTTTCTGGGGGTTTTCCGCATTTGCTGCTTTATTTCCCCCTTTCTCCCCTTTCTCCCGAGGCTTGTGTACGTGTTTGAAACAGCGTGGAGAAATTGTGAAGGTCTCCAGATGTTGTCAAGGCGAAGGGAGACGGGTGCACATCGGCTGAATAGAGATGAGGCTCAGGTGCCGATGGTGTTGAGTCGCAACGCGGTGGCAGAGGAGGCAGAGGCGTTGTGGAGAGGCACGACGGGACGTCCGTGGTTGCAGGAGGGTGCGCTGATACAGCGGCGGTGTGGGCTGAGGGTATCAACGCGGTGTGGGCTGAGGGTATCAACGCAGTCGCGACAGGCGTGTTCGGTGTCGGAGGGCCCGGGGGCAGCGGAGCTGTGGGGGGGCTTGTAGCATCCGGGAAGGGACTCGATGCAGGGAGGGACAGTGGTGCCGGAACCGCGGGGGGCCCGCAGCCCCCAGCATGGGAGCAACAGCAGGGAACGACACCACCCCGGCAGGGAGGGCGGGGGGCGGGGTGGATGCCGGTGCCATGACAAGCGGGGGAGGGAGGACGGTGGGATGGGTCCAGTCTGGTGCAGGGACGGGATCAGGGATTGCAGACAGGGACAGGGTGGGGGCAGGAACAAGCTCCACACTCCGTGCCCTAGAGGGGACAGGGGAGGCGGGTGGAGCGGATTCATTTGCACTTGAATGAGGGACAGGATGGGTGATCTGAGGGTCAGAGCAGAGGAAGGGGAGGGAGAGGGTGCCGGCACGGGGGGAGGCGGCGGGGCTGCGCGGGCCAGGGCGAGGAGGGCAGGCTCTGCGGCGGGAGGGGGCAGCAGGGCTGCGTGGCCGGGGTGGGCCAATCGCTGTGCGCGGAGGGACCGCGCGGGCCGAGACCGTAGGGAAAGCGGCGGCCGTGTGTTTGAGGTTCCACGGGATTCGGAACTGCAAGGGGAGGCGGAGGGGCGGGGGATGCGCCAGTTGCAGATTCGTGGCGGCTATGGGCGGAGTCGCAGCAGGAGCGGGTCTCGGCGGGATGATCGCTGCGGGGTGGGTCTTGGCAGCAAACAATTCAACAAGTGCACTGCTAGCTGGCATCAGCTTCGCTAGACACAAATTCCGGCGGGAGATAGCATTAAAAAGCTTAATCCCGACTATGTCCCAAAAGTCTCTGGTAAAGACGGCTGAGCGGTCAGCACTTGCGAAACTGATCAAGGTCCATTCTAAAAGGTTTTTTAACTCTTGTTTCGGCAAATTACTTGGAGTAGAGCTTATTAAATGTTTTAGGTGCCTATACAGATCTCTGTCAGGAGCGGGATGAGTTTGCCCCCATGATTAGACCAGCGTGTTGCTCACCTAGATGTCGCAGAAGCAGGTCCTTCGCCAGAGCTCCGTCACGGGATGCTAGCCAGGCATGCCTGTCGGCGCTCAGGACTCTGCGCTTCGGTCCCTCCTCCGAGCTTCAGTTGTAGTCGTCGCTTGGCAACGGCTTTACACACTCGGGACCTCCCAGGTGCTTCTGTACTCAGAGCTTCAGTGCGGGCGATGCTCAGCTACGCTCGCCTGTGCTCGAGCACGCCGCAGGATCCCTCCCCAGAGCTCCGGTTGTCGCTGTTAGCAACGTTTCCGTCTCCGTGCTCGAGGGATTCCTCTGCAAACTTCCTCAGAGAGCTCCGTGTATCCGCCGCGCAGCAGCGGCCACCTGTGCTCGAGAACTGCTGGGCAATTACCTCCGAGAGCTCCAGGGAATCATCACTTAGTAACAGTCCCCGTGCTCAAGGTGTGCCTCGGTAGGTTTATAGAGCTCTGGCCTTCCCGCTGAGCTGCAACGATTTGCTGCGCTCACGACACCTTTCTGGTGGCTACAACTGGTCATTTTTCATTTAGTTACTATCCATGGAGAAGTCTCTCGCAGGTGAAGAAGCTGAATTGGCATTTTCACACGCTTGGGCGCCAGTTGTGAGAGTAGACTGGGATGGTGGAGATGGGACAAGAGATCTCTGGAGTCAAGGCTGGTCTTAGAGCATGTGGTTTATTGCAAGGGTCGTGGGTGAAGGGGCCCTGCTAAGAGCTGCAAGCCGCAGCTCGGAGCAGGCCCGAGGGAGAGAGAGAGAAGAGCAAAAAGAGACTGAGAGATGAAGTGTGAGACGAGGAAGTGCAGAGAAAAGAGAGGAAGAGTGAGACGAGGAGATGAAAAGACTGTAGTTCCCATTACAATACATTAAATCTTCTTCTATACTGAATATTCTAATTTACACTAACCAATCTAGTACAAGATACAAATCCTATAGCATTTACATACAGCCTATAAGAATCATTATATTACCATACTGTGTTATATTTTAAACCCTAAAAGCTACTTTTCGGACCCCTCCTTCCAGGTTAGTACAGTCTGCTCTGACCCTTGGATTTTTGGTAAGGAGAAGGGCATTGTTTAATCAAGGGGGGATTACCTTTAGCCAGTGTTGTCGCGCAGGAATTTAACCGCCGGCAGCTCCGAGCCTGCAGCCACGACCGCAACAGGCAGTGCAAAAACCCACCGCCTGTGGGGTGGATCCTTTGCCTGCTGAGCCTGAAAGCTAGCAGCTTCGAAAGGAGGAGAAAGGAGGACTCAATCTCAGCAATGACCAGAGGAAGTTTATTCCTCAGTGGGGGCAAAGGAGAAAGAGCAAAGAACAAAGGCGTACATCAACTTATAAAGGGAGGTGGATCTCAGGGGCGGGGAAACACAACAACCAATTGGAAGAAGACTTAGGTGGGGTTCAAGGGATGACAATCAACATGGGAACCAATCCCAGGAAGGGAAAAGGGAGTGCCCAGGGTTCAGTCCAATCACTCGACAACTTGCCGAGAACTTTCTAGATAAAGGGGCAAGATCTGGGCTTAAGTGACAGGACCAAGGGGGAGGGATAACAATGATGGATGGAGGAGGGTGGATCCTGGGACAAACCAGCTGGGGAGATACAGGGGGACAAAGAACCAACCATTAGGGTACATGGAACTGAACTTCATACATAACAAAATCATAACTTGGATAAATCTGCGCCGCCACAAGCAGGCCAAGCCATTGTCTTTTCCAGTTGTTCAGTAACTAACTGGCTTGGCATCTTAGATATTGAAACTTGCTTTCAATTCTATTTCACTTATAGGTTTCATATTCTCAGAATCTTTTGTCAGGAAATCATATTTGTAAGGCTTTCTTGCCTGATCCTCCCCAACACAATCCTCCTGGGTTTTTCCTCATTCTATATTCCAACACAACCAGAACGGGTTTTGCCCTGCCCCATGCCGGACTCTGTGCAATCCCACCCAAGTTTCCTCCCTATCCCCCATGCCAGACTCCAGGTGCAATTCTGTTCAGGTTTTCCCTCATTCTGCACTTTGGCCTTGGTCTGGGATGGGGTTTTTTTCTCATGCTGGATTCCATGCACAATCCTGCCTGGGCTTTCCCCTGTACTGGACTTCAGGTGCAGTCCTGTCTGTGTTTTACCCCATTCTATATCCCAGCCTTGATCCGTACCATATTTTCTGACATTCTGGCTTCTGGACACAATCTGGGCTGGGTTTTCTCCAATTCTGGCTTCCGGGTGCCGTCCTCTCAGGGCTTCTAGCATTCTGAATTATGGCAGAGATCCAGCCCACGTTTTCCCTGGTTCCAGATTCCAGTCTTGATCTTGGTCCAGGTTTTCCCCCATTCCAGATTCTAGGCATGATCTGGTCCAAGATTTTCTCTATTCCAGACTTGGTGTATGGTTCAGTGTGTTTTCCCTCATTCTGAACTGTATCCTTGTGATCTGGCCCTGGTTTTTCCCCGGTTCTGCATTCCAGTCACTATTCGGTTTGGGTTTTCCCCCATTCTGGAATTCAGCTGCAGCCACACTAAACTCCAGGGATCTCAGGGTTCTGGTAGGGGACAGGGAGTGGTGCAGGACCTGTTGTTGGAAATGATTCATAGTTTAAAAGTTTTTAAATAGAACTTTAGTCATCAATATAACTTTTGTTCACCTTTGCCCAGAGAGAAAGGAATTGAAGTTTCTTTTTAAAGGACCATTTCACAACTCTGAGGCCTGATGAGTTTTAACATCTCAGCAGACTGGGAGCAGCATAGAAGATACACAAAAGATAACAACCATTAACAAACATCAACTTCATACATCATCCCTGGCATAGTCAGAGACACGTGGTCTGGGAAAACATAGGTAAGAGAACAAATAATGAGAACCTAATTAACATCGAAAGCAAAGGGATCAATAACCAATAGGAAACCAAATACTAAGAACTGTTTAACTTGTGACCAATGAACATTGAACCAATTAATTTCTCTGAATTTTGACTGTATAAGTAGGTGAAAAATCTAGTAAAAATCATTTGTGAAGGAAGAATTTTCTCTGCATAACCCAGGCAATATGTGAAAAAAAAAGATTTCTGATGCACATCCTGGCCAGAACAACATCCTGGACAGAATAAAGCAATTCCTTAATTGTCTGACACTAAAAAATGTCATTGGAGAGTTTTTGCTTTTCCCATAGTTTCATGAAACTGTCACTCCCAGCCAGAGCACCCAGATCAATGCCAGAGGCAGGAAGGCCTTATCCCAAGCCAGAGTTTCATTGGAGGGTCATCAGATCTCTGGGAACTGCTTTAAGGAAAGATTGAACTTTGTTCCGCACTTCCCATCCGTTTCTCACGTGAGCCCAAGTGTTGGGTCTGGGCCATACAGGATTTGAGCCACCAAATATCACCTCTGATGTTGTTTTTGATTATTGTCCTGGAAATTACACTGAAAGTATTTAATTTGTTTTCCATCCCTCAGAATTTCCATATATGATATATGATATGATATGATATGATATGATATGATATGATATGATATGATATGATATGATATGATATATGATATGATATGATATGATATGATATGATATGAT
>VZUI01009936.1:0-70695 GCA_013401135.1 Cettia cetti
CCTGCCAGGCCCGCCCCGCCACGCCAAGAGCAGTTGCTGCCGGAGCGCCGGGCGCCGCGCCGCCCGGGCTCATACTAGTCCCGCCGGACCCGTGCTAGCCCCGCCGGGCTCCGCGCTCCCCCGCGCGGCACCGGCTCGCAGGCGCCCGCGTACAAAGCCCCGTGCACAGCAGGGACCCGGCCCCCTCCCGCCCGCTCCCGCTCCGCCTCCTTTCCCTTCGTCCTTCCTTGCTTCCTTCCTTCCTTCCTTTCTGGCGGTGGCAGTGACGGTGGAGCGCCGGGGCTGGGCGCGCAGCGCTGGGCATCCCGCGCCGCCGGGCTGCGGCCAGCGGGCAGGAGAGCGGCGGGCAGGGCGGCCTTGCGGGCCGTGCCCTGGCAATCGGACCCTTCGGGCACCGCTCCTGCCCTGGGCCAGCCGCCGGGCGAATGGACACAAGCGAGGGAAGGGCGCCGGGACAATTCTGCATTCCCGGGGCACCCCTGCGCAGAGCCTGCGGGGTTCACCCAAGCATCCTCCGCAGCCTTTCCCCATCGGCGCCTGAAGAGCGGGCTCTCACCAGGAGGGCCTAGTCAGTCACACCGCCACACTGAAAACCCACCACGCTCCACAAGGGTGCCCAGGACACCCGGGCTGCCCCCCTCACTGGCGGGAATGGGGTTGCCCACCCTCTCACAGTGGCTCACACATCTACGCCCAGGGCACCCTCTTGAGTGGGGCCTGGCCACCCGGGCATTTTACGAACTCCGGTTAACCAGAACTGTGCAAAGGGACTCGGTTCCTCCTCTGCAAGACAGCTCTGAGCACGCCTGGCGTCAGGTGCTGCCACCGTTACCAATGGGGACAGCTGCAATGCAGGGATGTGAAAATGTTGCTTTTGCATCTTTGTTAAATTACTAATATATTTACGTTTTTATAATCAATCCTTCTTGGAGTGGTTTGCGTCACATTTCTAAGAGCATTGGAAAACAGAGGACTGTAATTTTGTATTTGGAAATTTTCAATAGTGGTGAATGAGTAAAAGGATGACCATCGGTGAACGAACTTAACATCAAAGCCAGTGGACCATGAGATTTTATCCCTCAGCTGCCTTGACACATGGCTATGGGTTAGTCACTTCAGCAGCCACCTCAGCCTGTCTGGCTGTGCTACTGTGGGCAGCACACACACCATGGAATTATTCAGGGGTTCATATATGGCAGACCCTTTCATATGAGTAGAATATACATTAATGAAACTCAGCAAGAAAGTTGGAATGCTATGGGGTTCTTTCCCATTCAGCCTCATCTTTTTCCAACTGTGAAAAGCTATCAGGAAAGACATCTTTCCACTGTTGCTTTGTATTCTAGCAGCAACAGGAAAAGGTTAAGATGAGAAAAAAGATGGCCTAGAGCTCCTCTAATAAAAACATGAGATTTTCCATCATGAAACTTACTCATCTAGCAATTTAATCATCAACCTACGCAAAGCTTATAATAGAGCATGTTTTCACCGTCAGACCAGAAAAACCGTAAGAACTTTCAGAATCATTCCATTTTTCTCCTTGAAGGCTGAGGTTGGGGTAGATTGTTAGCACTACCTAGCTAAGTCAAACCTTTAAAATGTACCTATTTTACCAGATGTAGAAGCAATTAAATTCTATCTAGGAGAATAAATTCACATTGCACTATCTGAATGTTGAATAAATGATAGCTTTGCCTTTCCAGCGGTCAAGAAGTGGTTGAATACAGCTGGCCAGCTAACTTATTGCTGAACTAAACTCAACTTTTCTCCTAGTCTAGACACAGCCCTAGATATCAATCTGTTCCATTAAAAGAAGACATGAGACAAGAGACAAATAGGAATCAGCAATGAAGAAGAAAAATGAGGTCAAGAAGTAGAAAGACAGAAGAAAGCAGGACACACACAAACACAACAACAAACAAGGCCACAGTGATCTTTACACTGGCTTTCTGTATAATTATTTCCAACTAAAATATTCTAACAAGTATCAAATAAAAAAAAAAGATGGGATGGCTTTGCAACTGTCAGATAGAGCACATATCCCAATTTTTTTCAAGCAATTTGCTGTGCACTAATGAACTGGTGACAGTGCACAGAAGTCTTTCAAGTGGCTTTAATTGACTTAATTTGTACACTTCCATGAATTGTCACGAGAGTAATACAGTACATACAATTAACACATGTTATCTTCTACTTATCAGTTGTAGGAATTAGACTCATTCATAGTTTTGGGTACAGATAATGACACATTTTCATTTTGTGGTAATTTTAAATGAATAATAATTTGCTCCTACAACTATGAAAAGAGGAGGAAATGAGAGAAATAAGCAACTGTAGTGGTTTGACCATCTAGCAAGGTCAATTTTCCCTTCCAAAATGTGGGGAGATCTGTTTAAAAACAATTTTGGAGGCCTTCTCTCAGTATTGTCAGTATTGACATGTTGCTCCTGTGGTCAGCTACAGTACAAGTCCTCTCACAGTTGTCTTGTTTGGTTTCAGCTTAAAGTCTTCTGACATGGTATCTGAAAGACTACTCCTCTTTGAAGAGAGGAATTCAGAGCAAGTTTCCTCCTGCTCTTGAATTGTTTGAAGTCAAGTGTTGTTACTGGGATGAATCAAATATATAATTAGAGACCAAGTTTAAGTTTTGCCTGTTTTCTTTGGAATAAAATCTAGAACTGTGAGTGTAATTGATTTTTTTGCTTCAGTGACCAAACTGAAATAAAACTATTTTCTTCATGTGATATGAAAGCTAACATTGAGAGCTTAAAAAAAACCCCAAACCAAAACAAAATGAACAAACAAATCCACAACATTTTATTCTGAGACAGTTATGTTTTGGGGGGTTTTTTTTAATAAAGGAAAATAAATTCCTGGATTCATATGGCTACGTCAGAGCAGAGTAAGGAAAGAAGAATTCTCAGCTATGGAAATTGTCTGATAGAGCTTGCTAGAAGTAAAGAAAAACTCTTCTACCAGGCAGGAATTGTAAATTGTACTAATGGGAATCTGAACACTTGCTAGTGATGAGGAAAATGGAAATGGTGTCAAAGCTTTTTTTTTTTTTTTTTTTTAAGTTCATCCTTAATTGTTTGGAGGAGGTTTTGGCTTGGGTTTTAGGACTTTGTTTGTTTGTTTGTTTGTTTGTTGGGAGATTTTTTTGTTTAATAAGGGAAAGGTTAAATGCAGAAGCTTTTTATTGAGAATCAGATAAAGCATTCATTTTTATAATTTGGTATTTAAAGTCCAATACGAACCATTTCTATCTTGGATTACTAGAGGGAGAGACAACGCTTGGATAAATAGACCATAGACATCCTGGGGAAAAGACACTGAAATAAACCAAAATTAGGCATCCTACCTTCCTCATAACCTAACAATTCCTTGTCAGGAATTGGCAACATAATAGTAGCCATTTCAAAGGTATAGGTTTAACATTATGAATTTCAAAAAAGAAGCTTAGGTCCATATCAGACGTTATAAAGGATTCTTATATGTTCAATCACAATCCTCCTTCAGTCCAAGTTCTTAAGGATCCTTAAGTCTTTTGGAGAAACAATTCAAAATCTTTGTTTCTGAAAATCTGTTTTACCTTTTTAAAAGTGAGAAAACAAATATTACTAAGAATATCTATTGCATGTGATCTTCATAAACACTTACTAGTTGCTAAGTAGGTCTGTTCCCATTTTGTAGATGGAAAACATATAAAAGAAAAGGACATAACTGGCCCAGGAGACTGCAGGAAATCAGTGGCAAATGCACTGTTAAAACTTTTGGGATCTCAGCTCCCATATCATAGGTTTATTCTTCCTTCTCTGAAAAATAGTTATGTAGCAGAGTACAGTGTGGTGAGCTGTATATATATTTCTCTGCATGTGTATGTGTGCTTGTGCATATATGGTAATTGCTCCCATGTAATGTGGTATTTCAAGTTTCAGCTGGGACTACGTTTTTTTTCCTCCCTATGACAAACAAGTTTCCATAGGGACAGCAGCAGGCTTCAGTAAGAGGGTGGGCTGCTGTTACTGCCTTAGCCACTTTCTTGGTTTGGGAACTGAATACATGAGGTTTTTCAAATTAAATAAGCACACTAGCCAAATACTAAAATAAAAAAGGCAAAATAATAGAACACGCACGTCTTTGCTAAGACAAGCTACACCTTGAAAATCATTTTCCCTCAAACTATACATTCAAAGCCTGGGTTCCCCCTTACCCTGTCCCTACCTTGCCTGTTGCACACAGCCCAAACTGGCTGCCTCATGGAGGAAATTAGACACCTTATTACTGTCAGCTCAGCTGGTGCCTGACAAGCACCAACACCACCCGGGGAGGTAACACTCACAAGATGCCAAGTGCCACACAGACTTTTGTGGCATCACACTCTACAGGTCTATGAGAAGGGTCCTTTTCCCATGCTCAGCTTCAGAAACAAGCACTACAAATAACATTGGAAACACCGGGACACACAGGAGACTTTGCACTTAGGAAAGCCACAGTCACAGGCAATCAGGTAAAAAAGGGAGCAGAGGCTTGTTCTGGGGCCATTAAAAACAAAACCATCACATTCTGTAACATATTAAAAGGGGGAGATAGGATGCTGCAAGATTCTGTGAAGGAAATGCAGGCTCTTTGAAAGTAGGAGAGGGAGAGCAGAAAGGAATAAACAAAAAATAAAGTGGAGGAAAAAAGCCTGTACTACAAGCAGTTGTAAAGTAGAGGAGGAGGAGGAAAAATTGAGTGTGAGAAGAGGTGGGAAAAATGTAATTATGAACTTGTGAAAAAACCCAAGCTCATGTATAACATCACAGGCCTTGGTAATCTATGGGTTTATTAGATTTACAGCTCTGCATAATAGTGTTCCTGAGAAAATACATTGCCAGCATTTCTAACATTATAAATCCATGAAGGAGGAAGCTGTCCACTTCATAAACTCCCCATTTTCATGTGGGGATTCTTGTATCTTGTATTAACAGAGGCACAGAACTCAGATTCTGAAAGACATTCTTTTAAACAATCTTTTATGGGTTAAGGAGGTCTGACAATACGCTGTAACTGTCTTTGTCTGTAGGAAGCGCTACTTTTCCCTTCCAGATATTTGTAATCAGATATACTAGCAAGAACAAACCAGAAAACTCACGCACACCCTTTCACATCAGTCCTTAGACTTCTGACACTAACACTATTAATTTGTCACTTCTCACTAGTACTTGTTACTCAAATATGGAAGAGAGGCCAAGTACTTGCAGTCCATGCATGTGGTCCAGGTCACAAAACGAGGCAGCCTTTCTTGATGGATTTATTGGCAAGGGAGAAGTTGGGCTTGCCCAGACAACTCTCTTCTTGAACAGAGCATTTGAGAAACTCCACAAAAAAAGGAAAAGAAAAAAATCCCAAGGACAAAGGTATAAGTGAAAAAAATTCCAAATATATATAAAAAAAAATGTTTCAAAGCCTATCACAAGCAAGTCTTCAGTCTTGCTATCAGGTTGTGTTATACCATGGTAGTAATCCTGGCTTACTTACAGCACCTCAAACTAGTTTCAGATCATATTTCTCTCAATGTTATGCTTTGGGAATGTGTGATGACAGGAATGCAGCGCTGCTGCTGCACACATGCTGTAGTTCACCGATTAATTTTTCTGTGTGCTGCCTTATGTGCTGTGGTATTTATTTTAACCTGCATGACTTTTAAGAAAAACCTGTCTGTGTAATGAGAAGAAAGGCTCCCCTGTTTTGGTTCTTTTTTGCATGCCAGACCTTCTGATTGCATTTGTGCTTCTTCTGCACAGAAGACAATTGATGCAGAAGGTTTTTCAATCTGGATACCCAAGTCTACCTAAAAGCCAGTGTAAAAGCAGGAACACTTGTAGGATAGAGCTTATGTTTTGACGCATGCTTTTCGTTTCCTATTATCACTGACTCAAAGCAAGTTAGTTAAAATGGGTGATAGCTGGGCTGGTAATTCCTCAGTGCACAAAACTAACAAGAGAGGGAGACAAGCTGTGAATCCTGAACAAACTTCCTCTTACAAATAACAGAATTCTCAAACTTGGAGAAGTGGACTTACAGCAATTCAAATCACAACTCAACTCATTCACCGGCTGTTCTTCCAAAGGATATAGTAGCAAAAGATATGCCAAAAATGTTGGCCTTGGCTTTCTTGTTTTCCACTGGTGTCACATATCATTAGTACCCTGGTATTTAAGTAACATACTGATATATGGGGGCCAGCTGTACTGAAAGTTAGAATAACAGCCTAACCTTTTGCTTTGGGAGTTGAAACAATGGAGAGCAAGAAGTGAACAGCCAGTGTAGATCGCACCAGAAGCAAAAGCCATCACAGATTATCTTCCTAGAGACTAATTCCCACATCTCTGTGTCTATGTATTCCCATTCCTCCACAGAGCCTATGTTGCAAAGATGGCACCATGAATGTGCAGGCTTTGGGCTCTTGTGAAGCTTCTGGGTGCTGCATCAACACAAGCAAGGACATTCTGTGTGTCAGGTAGGTACTTTTTAAAGAAAAAACCCATTAAGAAAAGAAGAGCCTTGGCAGCAAGAAGTGGGCAGTGTTTTGCATCTTAGATGGCTTGCATTGTCCTGCAAAGAAGACAATGGGCAGTCCTAAAAGCAGCATACCAAGGGAACTAAATCCCAGCAGCTGCTATAACACCGCAGAACATTTGCTGAATAATCCAGTACTAAGGGCCCTCTCAGAATTCTTGCTTATACAGCTGTGCAATATATTGAGTATATTTTATAGTTGCATATATATAGCATGTACAAGAGGCAGAGATCTTTTAAGCCTTAGAAAAATTGGGAGGCCTGAAAATAGGCTACTTCATGCTTTGTAAACAACCTCTTGTCATTCAGTTACTTCCATATGTGCATGAAGCTCTGCCTAAATAAAACAGGCATTCAAAATAATGGTTTAGTACTGAAAATGTATGGTTGGAAAAAAATGTAAGCAAGAGATAAACTTACAAGTGAAAAAGCACCAGTTTCTCACCTCACAGAAAAGTAATTCAATCACTTCTTGGATATTTTATTATAGTCTCAGATTTAGAGGCTGTCTCATTGGCACATACATTTGAGCATGAAAAAAACTCTAGAGAGGAATCATAAGCACAGGCAGAAATCAGATGACTCTACATATGCCTGACTCAAAGGCTTCTGGAAAATCAATGCAAAATCATCAATCTGCTTGTTCCCTGGACCAGACTGAGGCATTGCAGAGTCAGTTTGTTACTGTGAAGGTGATACTCTTTAGTCATTGGTTTTCAGTGGGACCCTGGAGCTTGTCCCTTCTTTTCTGATTCTGCAGTAACACCCATCAGAAGAAAAATTCCACTCTTGGAACACCTACGCTGACTACTCCTGGTTACCACAGCTTGTTGCCATCCTCCACTTGGCTTTTGAAGCTCTGACATTGCCCACCTGTGTGCAAGCAGAGACAATTTCCCATTGTCCTGTTCAGATGAAGGTTTGTGCAGGCACTACTTGCACTTGCCTCTCTGTAGAAGCTGTTCTTAGCACTTCTCCTGAATGCAGAGGTTTTTGTATTCTAGTAGAGGAACAAGAGCAAGACATTTTATAGCACTGGCTCTCAAACTTCTGCCACCGCCTAGTAAGAAAGTTAAATTCTTCCTCAGGGGTCCAGTGCAACAAAATAATTTTTGTCTTACTAAGTGACACACTACACAACAGTAACAATCTGCTAAAGCAAATGTATCAACCACGGAGGGCTTTGCTACTTTCTTTTTCTATATATCCTTCTATATTACTGCTCAGCAGTCAGTTGCTTTGTTATTAATTAATTTGGTTTTAAACACAAAGTGAGGCAAATCCAGGAGAGCACTGCTACTTCCCAGATTTCTGCAGATCAGTGCATGATCTTTGACTCCTCTGGGGAGCTAAGCAGAAGGGAGCAGCATCCAATGCCTCATCTTAGCAAAATGCTTCTAAGACAACACTGAAGTGTCATACTGGATACAAGAACAATCTCCGGTGTGAATTTTTCAACCTATAATTTTCTGACCAGAGTCAAGGATAAGAACAAGTGAAACATGTAGATGTTATGAAGAAAATAATTCCCTTATTACAAAGGAATATCATTGTGATAATCAAAATAAAATTGTGAAATTAGGAAAAGTAAATTAATATCAAATTAGAAAATTTAAGAAGAAAAATTTTCTTTCTAGTTCTGAAAATTGTACTCCTCACTTCTACCACAATCTACCACAAAACTGTACTTGCATCCTTTAAAGCACATGAATGGCAGTGGCATAAGATAAAATTTCTTTCAAAATGCTTTATGTATTACAATGAACTTTTGTAAGGCACAGAGAACCACTGATATTTAAAATTTCCAAAAACCTAAAAATATCTTTCTCAAAAGAAACAAACACCTTAAGTGAGACCATTTACATGAAAGTAAAATTTCCTAGCATTAGAATTCTATTTGAAAGAATCTTGTACAAAATTAAGAGCTAGAAACTCTTTAGTCTTCATTAAAACTGATCACTATTGAGCTGAACTCAATACCTACACAACCCAGCTCTGGTAAATCTTATTAGTTACGGCGATCATCTCAGAAACTTTAGCAAGGAGTCACCATGTTCCCATACATAAAAATTTCAAATGCTTTGTACACCCAGCTATTCCAGGACTCAACAAATACTCAGGACAAACATTTCATAGATTGTTGTATAAAGTAAAAGAAACTCCAAATGCAAGGTGCTCAGCAACTTGCCTTTGATCTTTTTCTTAATGGATGAGATGTTTAGTAGCCTTTCCATCTCCCAGACAGTGTAAAGTAGACCAGGCAATCTGCCTTCCCAACTGGCAGGGTTCAGATTTGTCAGAGCATGATGCTAGTGTCAAATTGTTTTTGTCTTCGCTCCTCTCTAAAGATGGATCTTACTATTATCCCAGCTGATGGAACCAAGACAAAATAAACACAGACATCAGGACTGAAACAATGATAGACTATCTGAAAAGGCATTTAAGTGCCCACAGTCATCCAAGGAGTAAAAAGTTATAAAAACAAGTACTTCTTTTTATTGCCCATATCCCTATGTCATTGCTGAGGTACTTAAAAAAACCACAAACCCTGTGGATTTCTACCCACCGCATAGTAATTACTGAAATAACAAAGAATTGGAAAAAAGTATTTCCAAAGCCTGATGCTATTACTGAACTGCCAGTGAAAAAATTCTCACTAACACCCCTTAAGTCTATCCTCCTGCACTCCCTAATCTGAACACAAAAGGTTGGGTTTAAACACCCACCCCCCATCCCGAGATTAAAACCGCCTGCAGTTTTCAGCTTCAGGCCAGCACTGACAATACTTTAAATCCTTGGCTACCAGCTTCATGAAGACACAGCCTACAGAGAGTCCCCTAAAGTTCTTTGAAATGTTAAATACAAAGCAGGAGGAGGTCATAAAGGAAATATTCTTTACAAAAGGAATGGATATCATATGCAGGCTTTTCAAATTTCTCAGTTGCTTTGCTTCCAGCCACCATTTTCTCAATCCTACATTATCTGAAGCTTTTGAAATAAAATCCAGGAATTAAATAAAGCACACAAATCAGTGTTATAAACAGCTGCCAATCTATGAATTTGTTACCTTTTAGCTCTCATAAATCTCTCAAATATATATATTGTATCCTACTTCTTCTCTAGAAAAACTAATCATTTACCTAATAAATGGTCCTATAGCAATTACCAAAAGCCCAGCTATGTAGAAGTAACATATAGGGTTTATTGCATCATCTTCTGTAACATCTGCCCAATTACTGCAATAGAAGCCAGTGTGGTCCCCTGCTGCCCTGGAAATCCAGCTATCTTTCTGCCAAGAGCCTTCCAGCATGCACAAAAGGAACAGGGATTGAGAAACCTGTTTTATCCCCTCTTATCCCATAAACTAACAAGCCTTTTTTCCACTGCAGCTTTTCTCAACAAAACCAGGTAATTATGCAGGATGGGATTTTCAAGGTAGGTAAAAGGAAAAAAATCAGTCAGTTTAGCATACCAGCTTTGCCAAGTACTGTCACCTCAAACTCTGAGAGACTTGCAGTGTGGGGGAGCAGGCAAACCCCATGATGCCCTGCCACTGACATAGGGCCCACCTGTAAGCAATGAGTCTCGTGGTTCAAAATTGTTTGTAGGTGGTTACATTTTCCTGTCCACTTCCGTTCTCCTGGAGGTAAACAGGATGGTAGGAGCCTTTTTTTCTATCTCCTGTCTCACCCTGAACACTCAGAGTCACTCCTTTCTCATTTGGGTATCACAAACTCAACGAAAAGAATGAGGTTTACATTCATTTCGAAGAACTTGTGTTTGGCTTGCTTGTCTCCTAAGGTTTTACGAGCCCTATCCATACTAGAGTCTGACAAGATGTTCCACCAGACATCCAAAAAAACATCCCTGCCCAAATTTACAAATTGTGCACTTGAGAAGAAAAGTAACTGGTTGTCATAGTGATGTTCACAGTCTGAGGAGCCTTTGGACTTGAGTGTCATGAAAGGTACCAGGAGTTTAAAACCTCCAACTAGATTAAGTGGTTAATGGAAGCAGCCAGCAGCAAAGGCATGCTTAAATCACTGGTGGTCCTGAAGAACCAGGCTGCTGCACTTTGAAACTATTTAAGCTGTTTAGCACTGGGTTATTTGCAAATTAGTATAGCCCAGTTCACAGGAACTGCCACTGCTGCAACTTCCATGCATATCTGACAAGCTGTTGTCCTCTGCTTCTAGACATCAGTATAATATTGGGGTACCTTCACAGGAGGGAAAGCCTGTTCACAGAAATGTTCCAGCTACAAAAAAACCCCTGAAGGGTTATAGCAAGCTCAGGAACATTGCATATTTTTGGCAAGGTGAGATCAAGAAGGATGAAAGGCAAAGGAGGGTGACCAGAATTATTGTTCCTCGATGATTAAACAAGCACAGAAATGATGATTACAGATCACAGACATCTTTTATAACATGCCAAACTAGCACACAGAGAAACATACCTCAGTAATTCAGTCATACAGGCAGTATTGACTCTCCACAGTTTGAAAGAAGATGAGGGTCTTCTGAAACAGAGGCTCTGCCCTGACTCCCTGCTTTAGACCAGTGTAGAGCACAAAGCCTTTGAAATATCTGGAGAACAGGCACTGCTGGATATTGCCTTGGCAGCCAAAAATGCTACTTGCATTCAATCCTCATTCTTCATGGCAGGAATCAACTCAAGATACATGGTGATCTCTGCCTGTCTGTTGGACTCCTTACCCCTATAAAACAAGTAAGAACAAACTCCAGGCAGTTATAATCTGAACCTAGGCTTCAGCAAAGCATCAGCTAAAAAAGCATCCCTAAAGAAACCCTAATAGGAAGGCAATTCATTGTTGAAGGAGATCAGGTCCACAGAACTTCCTAGGAATGAGAAGCAATGATTCAACAGACACAATTCAGTCTTACCTTGCCTCACATTGCACGTAGTACCAACTACCATCAGTCTGCCTGGTTTCTCCAAGAGAAAAAGGTAATATTTTGGTATGAAATGAAACTCCTGGTTCTCTAGGTGCTCAACTAAAATAACCAATTGCACATTACTTGCATAAAGAATGTTGATGACTCAACAGTTATTAGGGTTTCTTAAAATCATATCTTTCTGATAAGACTTGTCCATTTTAATGAGACCTATACCATGACATTATAAAATTTTTTTCATAATTGTATGAAAACTGTATTCTTGTTTCTGTGTTACCAGTCAAAGAAATTTCCAATACATTTTGTCCCTATTTAAAGAAAAAAAAATCCTAAACCAAACAAGAACACTGATCTTTGAGCATATGACTACAATATCACAGATTCTCTTTAAGTGGACTGTGGTACTGAGCACCCATTTCAAAAATTAGAAGATCTTGGCTCAGAGGATGACTGAACATATTCCTGTTTATCTTTACTACTTCAGAAAACTGCATTCTCCCTCATTGCTACACCTTGAAAATCAGTGCTCACCAAAAGCTTGGTGATTTCAGAACCAATCGATTTCAGTCCAAGAGAAGACAGCTAGAAACGCAAATTTCACCATATCCAACTTCTGATAACAGTATTCCACCACCCTGGGACAATTAGGTAAGAAACTGAAACCTTACAAGTCATATAATAATATATAAGAGAGTTATACATATCAACTGTGAGTAAATTCAGTGCTCAAAACCAAAAACAAATTCAGAAAACATTCTATCTTTGCCTTCTTGAAGAAAAAATATGATACTATGTGCTTCAATGGTGCCCAATCCCTTTTCAAAGCAGAGGCAGAGCTTTAGAGTCAGTTATGGAGATGTTTACAGCAATGTCAATGTAAATTACAACAAGAACTAAGAGCAGCAATACCTCCCAAGTAGTGGAGGCAAGTTATTAATTATGTTTACACTAGTTTCAAAATGTTCCTGTACAAGGTAGGGTTTCACCTTTACTCATTCTGGATGAAAATTAAGTAACTCCAGCAGCAAAATAGTTATTCAGACAAAATGGATAAATCATGTTCATAATTCATATTTTGCTTGGCATTTTTGAAGTCAATTTTTTTCTGGATATCATGATTTTCACAGTCAGAAACAAAACATAGACACTCAACATTCCCAAAGGATGTCTGCAACTAAAGAATTATGTGAAGATGGCAAGCTGAAGCACCTTCATTTGGAACATTTCTGTATCCAAAGAGCAAGCAACAAAAACAGAGTCACAGAGAGAAACAGATGGCCAGTGAGTTCTCACTCCTGATCTGATGACTTATGTGGGCTCAACTTGTTTATTTACTCACATATTTGCAAAAAAGTAACACTCCTTGTGTTAGCAGCAGCAATATTGTATATTATGTATGTATTATATACACAGTGCATACTTCTACCTACACACAACACAAGGGCATCAGGTATTTACCCTCTAATTAGGGGCTCTCCCAAAACCATAAAGGTGACACTTGGCCCTTCTCAGGGCCAGGAAGTTAAATGACTGATGTCTAACACCACAGCTGCAGAAAGGGTTAAAAAAGGATCAGTGTTACAGCTGCCCTGCTCATTGGCTTGGAGACAGAACAGAAGTGTTCAGGTACTGGGGGCAGGGAAGTGAGTCTGTAATTACTGGCTACAACCTTTACACTATTCAGGAACTGCCTCTGTTCACTACTACCTGTTGATGCAACCCTCATGCTAACTCTGCATGATGCATGACAAAAATACTGTCATATAGTCCTAAAGCAACAGGCACCATTTGTGTGTCAGTGAGTCCTGTCAAGTGAACCATCCTTGAAAATACAGATTCTTCTAAGATCATCTCACTCCCTCTTTATGACTGATCTCATTATCTTCACTTTAATTGTTCTCGTTATCTTCTGGGCATAGAAAAATAATGCAGCCTTTCTAAGGACATTAAATCCAATTACATAAAAACACAGTGTTGGGAAAACAGTTAAAATATTTTAGCTAACAAATTGCTGAAAAGCAGGAAAGATCAGTGTGTGACCATCTAACCCCCCTGAGAATCACCAGAAAGTATTTTCTATCTGCAATTACAGTAATGCTACTGCCCTCAGCTATGGTTAACCACCAGCCTTACAATTGTAAAGGTAACTGATAACCCCCTCCTAACCTGCAAAGAGCAGACAATGGACCAAGAGCTTCAGTGTTATTTTCCCACTAGCAAAGTTTCACTGTGTTCCCGTGGTGCAACTAAAGTAAGCAAAGGATTCAAAGTAGTCAGTGTAATTGTATATACTGGAAGAGTCCTGAAAGCAGAGAAAGACATTTTTCAGTAGCTTCTTCAAATTGCCAGGATGTAAATGTGACATGGAATGTGTTTCTAGGCACTCTCACAGAGCAGTATGTGCTGATAAGACTGATGTAGGATGGTTGCACTGATAGCTGATTAAGGATCAGATCCTCTTCATAGATATATTACTATGGGGATAGACAGGGGAGTCTCTTTGAATAAACTGCTTAGCTTCAAACTCCTGCAACAACATCCCTGCAGTCCTGAGGACTTAAGGGGGACCACAGGTACAGCAGATTCCACAGCACCAGTCCAGATACTGAAACTCCAAAGGAGGAATTAGATACAGTGAAAGAAAGCTGAACTCCAAGCAGGATGTTCTCTTCTGACCCACCAACATCTGGTGCAAGACAGCCTGCTGCTGTATCTGGTGCAGCATCTGAGCCTTTGTGACAGTGCAGAGAATTCTACTCCCATCGTTCCACCCACTCCATGGTGTAGGAAGTGCTACACAGACAGACTCATGAACACCATCTGCTTAAACTGTGGCATTTGACTCCCTTCCTCCAGCATGGAATATTCTGAGATAGTCTAAGCGCACTAATACAATCCTACATTTTACATGTGTATATGTCGTAAATCAAAAAACAAAGTCAAAATGTACTTTTCGTCTCCCACAACATTGATTTTAGTTTTCTAACTGGATTTGCTTGCTGTGTTTCTTAAAAGAAAAAAAAACCCCATAAAACTTTGGGGAAGCATGAAACTTATTTCAATAAAAATTAACAGGCATAAACACATGCAATACTTACATCTGCACAGTAATGTAGTCTACAGAGGAAACAATTTTTTTTTTCCCATGGTACTTTTATTCATTCTGTTGCAAAGAAAGAACACTAAATTTCATACATTACTGCAAACACAACAAAAACTTCCATCCAGATCAGGAAAAAAACGTTTTTCCTAAATATATGAAATCACTAACCATAATTTTCCTATTCATGACTGCATTTTAAAATGAAAAGGAAAAAAATGATTTCCAAGTACTTGGGTTGTCATGTCACAGGGGTTTATTAATCACACACAACTGTATGGTCTATTAATTATACAAAAGATATATATTACTTACAACATTTCTGTAATTTGGAATGCAAGTAACTGAAATAGCTCCCAATGCTCTTGGAGATATGACAGCTAATTAGACAGAGGCACACAACATAGCACACTCTCTTTTTAAAAGCTGCTCAGTGATTTGCAGTGTCTTTCATAGTGAAAAGGATGATACTTTAAAATTTATTTCTCACAGAAGTCTTAAGTCCCACAACTGCAAAAGTGGACTCCTTGGCTCTCACTAGGCTACAGAACCACAGGGAAAAAAACAAGGAGAAAATCAGTTCACAGCAAGCTCCAACTGAAAGTACTAAAGGGAAACACTCTGGCACGCTGCTTGCTCTCCAGAGCGTCCCAGGGAACTCACCCAGCACCACGGTGGGAGCAGAGCTATAAAAAGCCCTCACATCCTCTAGTGCCTACCCTACATCTTAAGAAGAGATTAAAAACATGTTCCTCATGCACATATTGTCTGTAGGCTATATATCAGCTTTCCCTAAACTGGCAAGCACAGATAGAAGGACAAGGTAGCTTTTGACACACACAGATACAAATGATCCAAATCTTTCATCTATCTTTAATGCTAAAGTACATGTACAATGCCTTTAAAATTAATTGAAAGGATTTAAAATTTTGCTCAACTTTATGATAAAACTGTTTTGTTTGACATGGGGAAGAATGGCATAGGAAAAAAAGGAACATACTTTTAACACAGCAGTGATTTAAGGCAGGAAGAAGAATCAAACTGCTCACTGAGCTCGTCACACACAAAAACTTTTCACCTGCCAGAGGAAGCCCCACCAGCCCCAGGCTCAAGCTGCCATCAGCTTACATCTGAAAACTGTTTCTGCCCCACCTCAGCCCCCTCTAGACCATCCCAGCAGGCCCACCATGGGCACTTTCTGCTCAGGGCTAGAAAGGAGAAAGCAGAATATGAGAAACTGATCTGAAACTGTGTATGCAAATAAGCAAAAGGGCCAACTCCAAGAAAAGTGATTGTTTCTGATTCTCATAAGATGCAGAAATTGCCAAACCAAGAAAAATACAAAACTGTTACATGAAACGCAGAAGAATGACACAGTTTGCATATTTGCATGTGGACAGGACTGGCTTGTTTGGGATGATTAAAGCAATGCAGATCAAACCTCGAATATGTACTTCTGAGCACCCTCCAAGCCCAGGCAGGCCAGCCAGCCATGGAAAAACCCAGGCAATGGAAAAGATGTTCCCCCAGAGGCTGGCAAAAATACGGCACCCACCACCCATGAGCCCTTAGTGCCTGCTTGTTGAAGGCATCCTCAGCATTATGGTACCCCCTGCTCCGCACGGACACTCGGCTGGCAGAGGCGGGAAGACGAGCGCTGCTCGGGCAGGGAACATCCCACTAACAGGGAGCTCCGTGGCCCGCGTGTGCACAGCCCTGCACGGGCTGCAGCTGCGGGAAGATGGGCTCCCCCCTCAGCAAGAGCCGCCCGTGCAGGGCTGGGGAGGTGACAGCCACACTGAGGGAAAGGCTCCCTTCAAAGGTGTCAGCCGTGTCTTTGACAGCAGCACCACCCTGCTGGCCAGAGATACAACGAGTGTGGGATGTGCAGCTCTAACTCCCGGCCAGGACTGGCTGCCTTTCTGCTAGAAGACAAGACTGGACTTACTACTGTGGCCACAGGACTTGTGCAATGAATGCACATTAACTTAGTCCAGAATTCTATGTTTTGGTCATTTGAATAGCAGACGGTGTTTGTAACCAGCTCAAATACCACAATTGTCAGGGTAAGACATTAAAGTAAGCAGCTATTCACCTTACTAATCTAACATCCTGCACACTGGAGATATATTAGTGAACCAACTGAATATGGGAGATCAGGGATGAAACCTAAATAGCATAATTATTTAGTTCAAACCATTTTAGGACATTATTCAACAACAAAAAAAAAATACAAGAAGGTAGCATTTGGAAGCATTTGGAGAAATACATTCTTAAGTGAGGCTTGAAATCCATCTGAAATAAATACAGCAGAACTCTTCCAGAGGCAGGGGTTTATAAATATGATTATAGTCTGATAGCTAAGCAATTAATGTAGTCTGTCATGCACCTGAAATTGCTTTACATTTGCAATTCGTTTGTACAAGAACTGCTTTCAACAGACTGATTTTTTAAAAAAATTTAATTATAAGTTCATTAAAATAGAGGAAACTCCCCAGAAATCCCCATTACAATCTAGTCCAGTATTAAGTCTACTAGAGAGGCCAACAGTACACAGCCAAGGAAGAACAGGGTGTCACACCTTCTCATAAGAGTCTCTGTCTCCCTCCATTTTCAGCTTGAAGGATTTGCTGTGCCTGCTCTGGTTCCTCTACTGAGTAGTCTCTGCGAGGCCTCTCTGCCAAAGGCTTGCTGAGTCTTTCTATCAGCCTATGTAAACTTCTTGCACTCACAGCACCCTCTGAAGTCCTGCAAGTCCTCCCTCTGGCATGAAGAATCACCTCCTTTTCCTTTTAAATCCATCTCCCTGTAGTCTTATTTCCCCTCAAATTATTTTAACTGAAGAAGCAGTTTACCTCTTACCATCAAGAACGTTTTCATCCCTGACATGTTGTATGTAAATACAATGAACTATTGCCTTATTTTATTTTTTAACTAGGCAAATTGAATGTACTCAAAATGTACTCAAAAGATGGTAGTGATACAAACTACTTTTCAATGTAGGGCTATGAAACTTGTAATGAACCAACACACACTTTTTATATCATACAGCTTCCAGAAAAGTTTAGATTATTTTGATATTGAGAGAAGTGGTTATGTCATTGTGCAAAATATCATTGCTGTTGAAATCATCAAAATACTTCTGTCTCCACTCTTGTGGTAGTTGGCAAATTCTTCAGACTTTAGCTCTGATTTTCTAGGAGTTCACCTACATCATCATTGTAGGATGAGAAATCTGTCTACATCTTTCCCAGTTTCACTGTGATTGTGTCTTGAAACTTATAAGGAATCATAATGACAGTGATGACTGCAAATCAACTCAGAAAACGAGTTGACATAACATTTTTTATTTTTTTTTTCAAAACATAAACCTGCTGACAGACTGCCCTTGGATGGGCCATCTCTCTAAATTTTATGAGGACAAAATGTAACAAATGTTACAAAGACAAACAAAGAAAGTAGTAGTCAGTAATTGAGATATGTGAGAAGTAGTCTTAAGGCAGCAATCTGGGTAATGAAGAAAAAGATGCAGAATTTTCCTGTACTTTAAAAGCTAAGCTCCACTTAGTGCCCTCTGCTGCATACAGAGGTAATATGCAAAGCACCACCAAACAATGACATCATCTGATATTAAACAACACAATATGCTGCATCTATGACAAATATTTATTTCCTTAATTGCCCTTGTTTTCTAAATATACTAATAAATTATCCAAATATCTTCAGCACCAGCTTAGAGCAGGTGTTTTTTACATTCTCTCTTCCCATGTAGTATCCTGTGTTCTGCCTGCAAGCAAGCTGTCACCTCATCTCCCACATCTTACATAGTGGGAAATTTATGCTGAGTGAGTCGAGATGCTGGGTGGGGGGAGTGTATGGCACCCTCAGCATGAGATTTAATCATGAGACGCTCATGACAGCTTAACAGCTCAGTGGGACGTGCTCTACACACCACCCCTGCCACTCCTACTAAACTCAAGGGAGTGGGAAGTGCCCATCTCTCCCCATTCTCAGCTAAAAGAAACAAAACAAAGACAAACAAACATAACGAAAGGTCAAGCCTCCAATGCAATTCTCAACTTCCAAATAAATGTGCATTAAGAGTCTATAAAAGGTCCTTCATACACAACATGAAAGAGGTAAATGAAGACCAGAGCAACTGCAATCCTGAAGAGGATTAATTGTCAGACAGAACTGAGGAGGTCTCCTAATGCGGAATACAAATATTTAATCTGATTCTGAAATCTTATCTCCTGCCTTTAAGAAGATTAATGGAAATTCTTTTGCAGCAGACTATTATTTCTGATCCATTTCATGAACTAAGAATATTTTCCAGAAGCAAAGTGGGTGCATTTTAAATAGTTCATTAGCATTCTACTCAAAATCAAATTCCACAAAGTTGATCGTGATTAAAACCTGTTCAAGAAAGTTAGGTCATAAAAAAAAGTCATTTACATGCATTCACATTGCATTAAATAGGCACGTCACACATGTGACATATGCACAGACATGAAAACGTAAGATGTGAAAACGTAAAGTATCTAATTTTGTCTGAGACATGAAGCATTCAAGGTCTCCACACTGTACTTGAACCAAAACTGTGCATGAAGATGTTATGGCAGTAAAGTTGTTCTAAAAAAACTTTTTCCAAACTGATAATCTCCCCTGTTCTAGCCTGGTTAGGGGAGATTTCATAGAAGGAGGAAGAACTAATTTATACATCCTTTTTCTATCTTACACAGACAGAGTACAGGCAGACAGTTAATATCATTGCTGTGCTTGGTTCTGCCTGAGGAATCCATGTAACTGGCCATGTTTCAGGCTTCTCCTTTTCCTTTGAGTAAACTGACAAGGAAAGGGAAGTACAGCCAGCTGGCTTCCATTGTTCAGCTTCCTTCCCCCAGGAGGAAAGCAAGGGAGCCATCCTTCCCATTTCCCTCATTCCCGCCCATAAACTGAGCTGGCATTGAGCAGATAGTCCAGTCCTAATCATTTCCTATTTTTTTTTTCTTGAAATCCAGGGACTCCAGTAGGGTCTGTCTGAAGCAAGAAGAGCATGGTAGGCACTACAGTGGAGGAAAGAACACTGCCATCACTCCTGCCTCCTACAAGTCCCCCTGATGATCCAAAGTGAGACAAGATACTTGGGGCTCAGCTCCATGGTAACAAGCCACTCCACCCAGCTCGTCCTGCAGCCCCACTGAATGCATGGCATCTCTGCTGGGTGACAGGAGAAGAGCAATGATGATGTCAAACATCTATTTAGATCAGGGCTGAGAAGCGTCACACATCAGGCAACCCTCAAGAATTTGGCAAGACTGCTTTAGATCTGTGTTGACTGGTTGATTTCAGCCTGTTCCTGTTTAAACTAAGCTAACCTGCATTTCATTATTACATAAGGCTTTGCCTGGGAGTGGTCAGCATCATGAAAGCAACCCAGCAGCATACAAACCAACACTCCTGCTTTTTTCTCCATAGTCAATTCATAATGAAGCTACCAGGCATCATCTGAACAGTATCTCTACACTACTAACCCCAGGACTTTGCCTGAGATACCAAATAAGTCAAATAACTTTACATTTGTCATGAGCCAAGAGTATACATGCAGTTGTAGCACCTCACATGACTCAATTTGAACCTTTAATCTAGACAGGACCTTGATCCAAGGGCAACTCAAATCAGTCCTCAAGTAGAACACTGCGTGGGCTTCTGCTTGCTACCTGAGAAGGTAATGTAATGCACCACTTGTACACATGAATGCCTGCATCTTTCTTGTAGTCAAGGAAACATTTTTATTATGCTTTCATTTTTAAAAGTCCAAAGGACATTGTTCTTCTAAAGCCTCTTGATAATTCTTTATACTGTCTAGAGCAGAAATACTTCTCTTTCACACTGAACAGTACAGAATTACAAAGACATGGGCACAATGCCTCCTAAGCCCATGGGATCTCCCCCACCAAAACCATCCTCTTCAGCAGGGTTTAATGAGTACTTCACAACCATTATTTTTGCACATAATAACCACAGTCACGAAGCAAGTCTCCCCTACAGCAAAAAGAAAGTATTTAATAAGGATCCTGGCATAATTTCAGGTAAAGCATGTGAGTTTCCAGTTCTCCCTGTACCTTCTTACGAAAATACCCTGTCAGCGAGAAGATGTATGAATCCCTGAGGTGATGCAATAATGCCACAAGTGCGTTGCCTGGTGGACAAGGACACCCTTCCTAGGACAACAGCCCAGATTCAAGCATCCCTCACTTAAATCCCCAGGTATTTTCCCTCATATACCTGTGTAGCTAGTATGAAACAGAAGCCCCACGGAAAAACTTAGTAAGTGGTCATGTATTTTTGTCATGTTGTCAGCTGTAAAATGGCAACAGTAACATATCCTTCTCTAAAGAGCTTTAGGGATCACAGAGACAGAAAAATGTCACATACGTTCTGGTACAGAGATAGCAAAGTCCATATATATACCCCAAAAGAGGTCTTGTCCATCATAACTCACAGGCAGGAGAGCATCAAAACTTTAGGTTGTACCAGAAATTAAATACCTGCCATTTCTTAAGCTGAAAGCAGCTGCCCTCAGAGATTTTAACTTTAGGTTTCAGCACATAAATTCCCAGGGTATCTTAAGAAAAATAAAAAGACTGTTAATTACATGCACATCCTACACTACATGCATACAACCCTAAATATCTGCTTTCTTCCATTGTGGAAAGCCATTATCCCAGAACATACTCCCCTAAAGGGCCTCATGTTGTTCTACCATTTTTGCCCCCGAGAGTCTTTGTGCCAAATTTACAGACTTTAAAAGTTGTTCTTCCTTCTTTTCTGATCTTAACCCAAAACACTAATTTTCTGTGCAATATACACAGCAATATATATGTAAAATACCTATTGGCACCAGCAATCACTACATGACATAAACTAAATTTTAAATTAGACAGATTAAATTGGACGTTGCCCTTGGAACTTGATCCTGAACTTCAGCACACATGTTCTCATCTTGGGCAACATGAGATGATAGGGAAAGGCTTTGGTTAATTTGTGAGGAAGCAGGAACAAGAGAGAGCTGCATCCCCAGCACAAAAGGCCTGAAGGGTGCTCCTGGGCAGCTCCCAGCTGGAACTGTGCTTTATCAACTGGTGCCCTTCAGCAAAGTACCTGAGGTACACACTGGGTGCTGGGACGTTCTCCTTAGTCTTGCCATTTCTTAGGCAATCCCAGAACCTTTCTGGCTGCTGCTACTATAAAGGCTTTGTGGTCAGACAGAGCACATATTTTCTGACACAACTAAAGTTTCTCAAGGAATGTAGGCCATGGTAAGAATATTTTCATTTTCTAGCTCTCTCTTAGTAAAAGCAGAAATTCCCAAGTCAAAGAAAAGATACTCCCTTAAGCCAAAGGCAAGTTATATGCAGCTGCAAACAAAACCAGTTTTAGAGCTCCTCTCTCTCACCTCCTTCCCCTTAAAAAAAATAAAAGCCCCAAATGCACATAATGCAGTGCATCTGGTGGCCTAAATATGGGTGTTACCAGATTCCCCACTGACATAAAGAGGTCAGAATTTGAGAAGCTGAGAAAATTACTTAAGCTTCCACAAGAAAACTTGACCTGGAACAATTAACCTGAGAACAACACCAGAACAATGTTCCAGAAAGCTCATTTCCAAGACAAGTTTCTGCTGGGAAAAGTTTAGAACTTTAGGACTGTTAAGAGTAAGTTCTCACATTTACACTGGACACAATGAATTCATTTGGACGTGCAACACTCCTAGAACCCAGGTGAAGAAACAACTGTCTTTTGCTACATCATTTCCTAACCTTATAAAAACGCTAGGTGAACAATGCCACCATATCCAGTACTTTTGACATCTGCCTACAGTATAAAGAAAAATTTTGTTATGCAGTTGCAAAACCATCAAGCTCCTTTGAGAAATGTCCTTGTCTTCCAGGATGCTTCTCACACTGAAACCTAATTACCAAGGACTACTCCTGATCACCTTTACAAGTTCTGATACACTTAAAAATGTTTTCTTCAACAAGAGTCAGCATTTTAAACTTTTTTTTTCCTCAAATGTGAAAAGTAAAATAAAATACTGTGTTCTGTCCTTAAATAAAATTGCCTACACAGCTACTTTTGATCCATGAGCGCTTGTTCTCCCTCCCAATTTTCTCTGCCAACCACCCCCCACAAGACACACTTAGATTATTTGACTGGGGGTTTTTTTATTAGCCATCTGCTGTGCAGATGAACACATGAAAAAATTAGAAATAAAAGAAAGAGAGGCAGATAAATGGGCTTTCACTAACCTTTTGCCAGGGTGGGGAAGTTGAAATGACCTCTGAAGGCCAAGCCAAAGGGAACTAAGGCAGGCAGCAGGTTTGCTCCAGTCGGCTGATGAGCAAGTGAGCAAGCAGTGAGAGCTGGTGGTTTGGGAGGGAAGGAGGAGCACACCAGGGCAGATGAGTCATTAGCTACTAAATTAGAGAATAAGCATCTTGGAATTGCAAATAACTGTATGAGTCTGGGAAGTGAAGAGGAAGAGACACTTTCTGTCAAACTGCCCATAACTAACATCTGCATTTCTCACTCAGTAGGGGGTCTGCCCCTGCCTCCTCTGCCAGCCCTCCCTGTGTGCCAGCAGGAGGCTTCTCCCCAGCTGCTGCAGACCTTGATTTTCACTGGGAACGCCAGCTTGGTTAGCAGGAGAGCATGGAGAGCTGGCATGGGGTACACACACCTGGGATGGAGTGCTGGAGAGCCGCAATCGCTCCTGGGCGTCCCTCATTCCTGCAAACCTTCCACTGTGGGAGGTGCTCTCTGCACCAGTTAAGAGGCTTTTTATGGTCAAGATAGTTGCAATGTTGCCAAAATGCAGAGATTGCTGGAGTTGCTTTGATGGCCTAAGAAGGTCTGCAAAGCCTGAAGCAAGGGAGATGTGATTAGTCTCCGCAATAAAATTTTCAAATACTCTGGTGAGGAAAAGTCAACGAATAAAAAGCAAACCACAGCCTCTGACCTACACCTTTGCTACCTAATTTTCTGTTAGAACATATCCCTGTTGACTGTAAAACCTAAAACTTATAATTATGAAGCTGAACACATTTTTATTATGGTTGGATGGTTATGGATGAAGTAACTTTTAAAAGCAAAATGACTAGAGATCTTTCACAACCACAATCTCAGATGTTGTTTGAAAAGCAAGAGGATTCAGATTCAAATCCAACAGTTTCAAACCTGATCAAGACTGTGCTGAAGCCAAAACACCATAGATCTTAATTTTATTGTTATATAAGATGACACTTATATAGAAGAAGAGACTGGGGGTTTTTCAGTGGGTCAACAAACTCCTCATTGTACTTAAAACATTTCTGGTCTAATATAACCAAAAATTTGTGAGAATAATCAGGTATTATTTACATATTATTATATTTTATTTTATTTCTTTTTATATTTTATTTATAGGTGATATATACATATACACTTTTTTTTTTACAGGATCTTGCAGGATGTGCTCACAAGATTTCAGTGTCATTGCCGCAGATTAATCAGGGTCTAACCCTCAGCTCACGTGAAAATATTGCACCTCCTCACACCCTCTCTGAATAAAATTATTAGCCTTAAAACACACCATCCTCTTTTGACTGCTTTTTTGTTCACATTTCCACTCACAAAATAACTCTTAACCCCTCTTTTTGGGCAGGCTGTTTCTGCTTTGTTTTCTGTAATCATCAGTTACCTCACAAGGTATGACAAGGGAACAGGTCACAGCATCACTGTTCCTCAGTGCATTCTCCAGCAGCACCCTCTGCCCAGCATTGTACTAGTCCTTGCTTAGTGGTTGGCATTAAGCTTTCATGTTAGTGACTAACCTACACTTCTGAGAGCCTTTGGTGCCTTGCCCAGGTTTAGCAAATAATTATGCCTTTAGCGTTTCTGGTTTAGTTGATGCTAAGATTTGAGTTCCTTTCTCCTGGTAGCTGAAATGCAAATACATATTGAAGTAACATGCATTTTTTCCATTGTGATTTCTCATTTTGCAATCTTCTACCAATTAGTTCCACATATTTCTGTTTCTTGGGCTCTTTGCAGCTGACATTTCTCTTTAAACACCTACAGCTCTATAGCACAGGAACACCAAATTTATTTCTATATCCCTCTCAGATCACTTTTTGATGACAGAAATGTTACAAACAGTCTGGCACACCTTCAGACTGCAGCACATCTATTCTGTGAATATTAAGGGAGACTTTGCTTTCCAGTCCAGTCAAACCAATATATTTAAATGGGTAAAGGGAAGAAGAAAAAAAAGGAATACTTCTTTAACATAATTGCATACTTATAAATAGCATGCTTTCCATGTGTGTCAGATATCAAATAGCTTAATGACAACTGATAGCTGGCTGATTTCTGCAATCTGCCATCAGCTGCTATTTTCAAGAGAATATGAGCTATTCCTAATACTGTAGTTCAACTCCACTTAGTTGTGTAGGAAGCTTACATTTTTCAGCCAGATGGCAGGTATATACTATTTTAACCAAAATCCTGTTTTAAGAACAGCGGTTGATATAATGACAGTGCTTGACAGGCCAAGAGGAATTAATTTTTTTTAAAATGTAGATAACTACATAATACCATTCAATATTGGCCTTTAAAAATATAACATACTTTTGAACAGCAACAGATGGGCCAGGCAATCAGGCTGCATGACCTCATTTGCTGAGAAAAACAAGGTGTTTTGTTTAGTTTTCTTTAATTAAACTTCAGCTTTTATTTTCAAAATATACTTTGTAGAACTAGGATGTGATTTTCCTCATGTGTGTATCAAGCCAAAAATCCTCTTCTCCCTGAGTCAAGCAGGGATGAGCTGTTTGGCTGCATTATAGTGTGATTAATCCATGCAACTGCTTTAACACCCAACAGAAGGAAAAAGCCACTCTAGAATGCAGGGTTTGCTATGATACAAATAACTTGTTGTTAAATATCTCTGTCATTAGAGCAATGTCTACTAATTAGGAAATAAATCGTTTACACTGGCATTTCTACAGTAGCAGGAGACATTATCCTGTTCTTTTCCGTTGATGTCTCCTAAACAGCAACAGAAACAGTATCTGTGAAATCCACTTTACATCTTGCAGAAGCAAAGTAATTCTGCATTTTTCAGAAGTGCCATAGCCTGAACACATCTTTTTCTTCCTCACCCCAATAACAAACATCAATGCCTTTTGGGATCTGATCCACTGCAGTCTCATTTTGCTGCCCTTAACATAGAACATGGTTTCCCCCTCTGTACTTACATTATGTCTGGAATCCTCTCTTCAAGCACAAATGGAGAATCAAGGGGCAAAGTAGAGTCTGGGTGACTTGAGCAGCCCACTAAAACACCCCAGGTGATCACTGTGGCTTCTCCTCTCTGCAGTGCCAGAGACTTCCCCTGTATTCAAATGGGGAAGATCCGATGTCCTACCAGTCAAACACACTGAGCCTTTAGATCCTTGAAAGCCCTAGCAAAGCATTTAGCAGTAGATGTCTCTATATTTACTGTTGTCTTTTTTTGGACATATGCCTATGCAAGAAGGAAGCAAACTCTCTTTATATTTCACACCCATTCGCACTACATTTTTTCAGGGTGTTGCTGAAAGAAAAAAATTTCCCAAGCTAGCTCAGCTCCAAATGGCCAACTACACAACCATTTACTTTCCTCTGGTTATCCTGACTGAGTTATTTTCCCACACGTTCCTGATGTGGTGAATGACTTGTCTGAGCAAGCAAGATAATGCTTTAGGCAGCAGATTAGAAAATGCAAATGCACAAGGAGTCCTATAGGCACCTCCTGGGTTGTGTCCTGCCAGTGAGGCTTGGTTTTCTATCCCCAGCTGAAGCTGCAGGAGCTGCCCATCTCTCTGAAGGCTTACACTGGGGATCTCAGGCCCCGAGTGAGGTGCTACAATGCCCCCGTGCCCCAGCCCTGTGTCTGAACATAAACAGCCAGAGTTATTTCTGCCAGCAGTGGACACCAAGGTTTGGCTCTGCTATTAACTGCAGTGACAGCTACTGGGTTGCCAATCCAGAGCAGATATTTCAGCCAGGACAGATGTATCACTCACTGGGGAGAAAAGAGGGCAGTCCAAAAGCACCACCATTCCTACTGCATCACTTATATGTGGCTGTGGCAAAAAGGTTAAGGAAAACCAGGGACAGAAGGGATTGGACTGTTGTGTGCCCCCTGGATTGGCAGGATGGCTTTGCTTGCCCCATACCCACCCCCAAAAACAGACAAAGCAGATCCTCATCCTTGCACCCACCTCTTCATGGCAGGGAGCACCATGTAGAAGTGTCCCAGGCTTGTGGGGTCATTACTTACACTGCCTCCTAGACAGAGTCTCAGGAATATCATCTACAGAGAGAACAATGCCACATATTTACCTCTGACCACTCTAAGTGCCACGTGGTAACAAACATCAAAATATCAGGAGTTTCCTGGAACAGGTTGCCCAGCAGGGATGTGCTATCCACATGTCTGGAGACTTTCCCGTCTGACCTGACTGGATCAAGCCTTGAATAACCTTGTCTGATCTCACAGTTGGCATTGCTCTCAGGAGCTTCTGGAATCCTCTTCTGCTTGACCTCACTCAAACAAGTGTGCTGCTTATCATTAACTCTCCAGCCAGCAAGTCCTCACAAGTTCAGCACCCTCACAAGGATTTTGGAGCAAATTAACTACAAAAGCACAGCAAGGTACCCTCCTTCAGCCAGAAAGGTCTCCAGACTAGGGTTCTTCTAATGACTAATAGGGCACACTGAAGAGCTCCTAACACATAGAGGGTTTGGAATAAAAAAGTGCAGAAATAAACAATGTCTCAGTTATAAAGAAGGATTTTCTAGATGTTTCTGTAAGCTTTTACTTCTACCACTTTGTCTGTAAGCTTTTACTCTAGAGTTCACTTTTTTTTTTTTTGCACTGATAGAAAAATCTATACAGAACTAGCAAGAAAAAAGATAGCACTTTTAAAATATTTAGAATAACTGAAAATTTGTCACATTAAAATCTTTACTGGAATTGGGAGTGAATTTTACACATGGCAACCATGAAACAATGCTGAGAAGGAACACCCTGACACCTCTTTCCACAGGCTCTTCACTTGAAATTGCAATTACAGTGATCTAAGTAGGAAAACAATTCTGACATTAAAAAAAAGCTGTAATAAAAGAAAACATTCTTTTCAGTTTGCAGGAAGATCTTGAATCACAGGTGTGCCTGATCCACAGAGCACACCCCAGCTGCTGGCAGGAGGGGTCTGTCAGCTGCACCTCACTCTCCTCCCCCAGTTACTGCCTCCAACAGTGCTCAAGAGCATGGCTGAGGCACCCAGGGTCACATCCCCACTGCTCTGCAGTGCGGAGTGCCATGACAACTTCTCCCAGGCAGGAGCATGGTTAGGGGCAATTGCAAGGCAGGAACAAAACCTATTCCTGCTGCAAAGACATCCCAAGAGCTTCAGCATCTCGCAGTGCCAATCAGCCTGGCTCCATTCCATCTGACTCATGCCCACGTACCAACACAGCTGGCACATGGCTGTGCAGGAAGGGAAGGCACGTTTCTCCCCTGAGGGGAAGCTGGATTCATGTTAAAAGGTATTCCAGCCTGGATCTCAGGAACAGTATCCATCAGTCCTCACAAATACCAAGGGTTTTTTAGCTCATTCCCTGTGCGCAGCCCAAGAGCCTCAGCATTTTGGGTTCACCACACCTGAGCAGCAGTGGTCTCACGAGGGGCAGAAGGGTTTATGGACAGAGTGATGCACTTCAGATATTCAGAGTGCCCAGATCCCACTTAAAGTTTCACAGAAGGAGAGGAAAGAAAAAATAGAAGACAAAAAAAAAAAAAAAAAAAAATTAAAAAAAGGTACAATAGATGTCTTCACATAAACCTGAAACACAAACACACGGTAGCCCTGTTATAATTGCTGCAGTTGGTGTAAAGACAGTACAATTTTGCAGCTGCAGTCACATTTCCAGTTTCTTCTCAGACCTACCTGGAGGGACTGAATAATTTGCATCTCTCTTTTTCCCATATTATTTGCACATTCCACATATTATTTGCATTTGTCGTGAAAGGGTGCTTACTGCAAGAAATAAATACATTTAAAAAACAAATCAGTCAGTGCTGCCAGTCAGATAGATGCAAAAGTTGACAAAATACAGCCTTTCATTATTTTTTCATTCCAACCAATGCACAAAATACATGAAATATAAAAGAGTGCCTCACATAGATTTTTTCCAGCTGAATGGAGCTTTGACAGTCAAGAACACTGTATTTTCCACATAATAAAA
Organism: Cettia cetti; assembly: GCA_013401135.1. Taxonomy (NCBI): domain Eukaryota; kingdom Metazoa; phylum Chordata; class Aves; order Passeriformes; family Sylviidae; genus Cettia; species Cettia cetti. The sequence continues at coordinate 28,918 of VZUI01009936.1, forward strand.
TGTGATTTTCCATCAATTTTACCAGTAATGAAAATGTAACATACAGCACAACTGCTTGAAAGCCAAGAAGTTGAAGCCAAGGTTGAGGTTAGAAGCTGCAAAGCTGGGAGCCTCAAGGGAAGAGAAGTGGTGGGTAGACAAGAACTAGTTCTCTGCCATTCACTGAGTTTTCTACAAGTGTTCTTCCCCCCTCAAAAGGGCTCCCCCTCCTCCTGTTCCTGGTGCTCAATGGGAGGGGCAGCCAGAGCAAAACCATCCATCTGGTTCCCATCACAGGAAGGACTGCCTAGGCTAGCTCCTGCCAAAGCCTGTCATTAGCAATCAGCACGAGAGAGAACATGAGAAAATACAGCCCAGCTAAGACAACAAACCTAATACTTTTAATACACTAATCGTAACAACAGTACTCAATTTTGTTCTTTATAGAAATATCACAGGAGTCAGATGGGTCGTCCTGGTAGCCTCATTTTATCAGGGAAATTAATGTATCAGGCAACACAAATGTTATTTTCTTATGCCACAGTAGATCCATCAGCACCTATTAGAAGCATCTACAGGAGGAAAATATGGCAAAGAAGGATCATTTGATTAAGCAGGTGCAAAACCTTGTTACCTATTAATACACTTTGTCTCCTTTTAGCTACAGCATAATAGACAAAGCATTTAAATCCTGATGCTGTCACTGTAATCCAAGATCTAGTATTTTGTGAAAGTTGGAGAGATGACCATCAAACTGCTCATGTTCTCTTGCCACAGAAGTTCAGCACAACCTTTCCTACCTCCCTTAGCCTTGCCAACCATGCAGAGCAGCGCCAGCATTTCCACAGTTTCCACAAACTGCTTGTCTTGCATATCATCCTTTAAAATCTATTTTATCACTCTTCCATTTCAGATGGCCAGCGGTGAAAAAAAAAGCCAAACCAACATCCAAGCAGTCTATAGCAATACCTCCTACAGCTGCTGCCATGGGAATGAAGATCTACAGGGAAATTAGGACCCTGTACCACTGGGTGCTGCACACAGATGAAGGCAGAACTGCCAGCTGGACTTTGCAGGCACAATTTTCCCTCCACCTCAACAATATAATCACACACTCCCCTAATTACTGAATAAGAGTGGCTGCTAATTACCTATCCAAAGTAATGAAATCTGACTAGGGTCAAAAGTGATCTGACAGTAGGGAACAGATAGAGGCAGCAAGCTCTAATCCTTTGCTGTTCTCCTAACCTGCCTCAAACCTTAAACGAGATCCCTCAGGAATTTTTTCTCCTCCCTACAGGCTACACAAACTCCTGTGTAGAGTGCTTCTCCAGGTCTCTGAGAGCCACATTCTCCCCATCACTTTGACAAGAACTGCCCCTGCCCCACTGGCACAATCCTGCCATCCTGGAAGAGCACACTGATGAACATTTTGGGATCTCCAGGAGAGCAGCCTGAGATCAGCTTTGCATCGCAATGCCTCCCTTGAGCTCCTTGCACCTGAGTAACAAAGGCACAACCAACCCTCACACAGCAGCAACCAAAACAGATGAGTTTCTTCATAAACCCCTCCCCTTCCTACAGTTCCCTCTACTGGAAGAAGGGGACTGAGATGGGAAATAAAGAAGAAACCTCCTTCAGGAAGAATTACCATGTCTCTGCCTAAAGATGACTCCCTCAGGACTGTCCCAGGCACATCACTGTCACATGGCTTGCCTCTCTCTATCTCCCTGCTTTTTTTAGGCTGTTCCCACGCACATCTAAGAATATTCTGATGAGTGAATATGAATAACAGCTCTTTCTTCCTCCTTTCAGGAAACTATTTCCCCATTTGTTTCTCTCCTCTCTCTGCTTGGTATTTAGCTGCAAACGTTAATGACCCATTTAAGAAGAGGAAAGCACCTTCTTGGAATGACTTGCCCCAGGTTATTCCATGGGCTGCTCAGAAGTAAATCCCATAATTTATACCCTCTTTGGTCAAAGAGGAACATTTCCAGGACCAAAGAAAAGCACAGGTAGAGAGAGAGATGGAAAGGGAGAGGAGCTTGTCATGTTCTTTCTTGCACACTTTGCTATGTTTGTTATTCTAGTGCTTTAAAAAGTAAAGCCCTGGGATGTCAGGGCTGAGCCCCAGGCCAAGTCTGCTCTGACTTGCTGCCATGTAATCAACGAGAAACTTTTCAAAATGTCTTCTTTCTCCCCCTTTGCGCATTTATGTCTCAGCCAGCTACAAGGCAGTTAAGACAAGCCTCCAGAGGGTCAGACAGGCATCAGTGCCACATCCCAGCATGGGACCACACCTGAGGGGAAGGAGGCAACTCCACTGCAGGAACCTGGGAGTCCTTACCCCTGACCTGGCTGTCTTCATCACACCTCCTGCCCTTCATTCCTGCTGTCTTGGCTTGACACTGCATGCTCACCTGTGGGCTGGTAAAAGGCTGCATGCTGCTTTTCCTTCAGGTTGCTTGCTGGATCCTGGTGACCATTCCCCCTCCCAGGAACATGATGCACAACCATGGGATACAAGCAGGAACAAGCCATAGAGCACTATACATCCAAGAAGGCTGAAGAGCAGGACAAGATGGAAAATGAGGACAGACAGCTCTGTAAAAAGCAGCTTTGAAGGAAGAGATATGGTAGAAACAGAAGCTGAGCCCTAAAAAATGGAAAAAGAACAAAGAAGGTTGTGGAAGGGCAACCATCTGCTGTAGACTGGGCAGCTGGGATTGTGAAACAACCAGGTTACTGCTGATGGACTAATGAATGAGCAGTTCAACTTCTCTCCTAGACCTCCCATCATAAGAAGATGGGAAATGGTGTGTTAAAATCTTCATGAGGTAGAGCTAATAGAAATACATATTTTATTTATCCCTTAAAAGTCATGGATCACAAAGGGTTTTCCTCCCTTTCATCATTCTTCTCACCTCTGCAGCATTTCCCCGTCTTTCTGTACTGTAAATCTACACTTTAAAATAGCAGTATAGGTAGCCCACCTATTGTTTAGACACAGTCAAATGTAAACAATATAAAGAAGAAAAGAAGCAGAGGGGAAGAGACAGGCAGATGGGGTGAGTTGTGTAGACAGGCATTGCAGCCTGAGTGTTATTGAAACATGCTGAAGAACCATTTGCACAACTTTTAACTCCCTAGTTTTTACAAGCTTAAAATGCAAATACAAAATCTGACTGGAAGGCAGAAAGTTGGGAGCTCAAGTTTCAGCTCAGAACTACATTCCCAGTGCTCTTGTACTTAAGGTTATAAAAATAATGCATCTATACAGAAAAGGCCAATTTGGCATGCCTCTAAACTAAAAAAAATTAAATAAATAAATAAAAAACTGATATCATTTGGAGATGTAGAAAAGGAAAACCAGTGTAAGACATGCTTTTCATCAGTTGATCATATATCACTTGATTTTAAATGACTACATATATACCATTTTCACAGAAGCGTTTGCCAAGAATTCCAAATGTGAAGGAGTACCTCAATACTGTTTGGCTACCCTGCATTTGCAAAACAACTTTGGACAGATTTTAAATGCATAATGCTTGCTATTATATGGACTATGTACAGTATACTTAGCAGAATAGTACCCACAAACTGTAAAAATATATCCAGGAGTATTCATGCTAGAAAAAAAACATACTGCCCTTCCCTTTCACTTGCAATTACTGTAAGCCCAAATAGAGCAGGCTGCAAGGAGAGGGCAAGCACCCAGCAATACCTTGCCTGAGAAAACACCAAGCCTGCAGGCTCTGCTCTCTGCACCCTTCCCAGAGCCCATCTGAGATCCTTGAGTTTCTAACTATGTCAGGGCAGCTGAGCTGTGATGAACTACCCTTATTAATGCTGAACTTCTTTGTTTCGATGAGGTAAATGAATAATTATGTTTGTGCCCTAAGTGGACTATAAATCACCAAAGCATTTAGCCACTTACCTTAGTACTGTCAAACATACTTTGCAATGGCCAAACATAACCCATATGATAAATTTATGCAGCTGAAGTCTTCAGACCACCAGTAATTTCTGCCTTAAAACCCTCATGACTAAGAAGCAAGGCAGGACAAAAAGGAAAATAGGGAATAAGTAAGTACCAGTGACCTGAAGTGCCACAGATTTCCCAGAGAATATGACAAGCAGAGGCAGAATAAAATAATCCAGAGCTGAAAAGGCAGAGGTAATACTTTCAACTTCACATTTCTGCGACCTCACATTGTGTGTCAGCAGAAGGACTGGTGCTTGCAGAAATTAATGCAAAACATGGGATCTGTGGAGGCTGAGCACAGATCAGATTTAGAAAGAAATCTGCCTTGGTCCACTGCTGGGGCAGATGTGCACCCATTGGCGCTGTTTCAGCTTAGCTCATGTCCTATGGGGTTTGTCTGGGGATCCATCAAGGGGACTGGTGCCAAAGATCCCATAAAAATAGAGGGCCAAAATGCATTGCCTCTCTTTTCACAGAATCATAGACTGCTTTGGGTTGGAAGGGAGCTTTAAAGGTCCAAACCCATGCCATGCACAGTAACATCTTCAACTGGATCATGTTGCTCAGAGCACCATCCAGCCTGACCTTGAATGTTCCCACAAATGGGGCATCAACTTCCTCTCTGGGCAACCTGTTCCATTGCCTCACCACTCTCATAAAAACGTCCTTGTATCCAGTCTAAATCCCTCTTTTAGTTTAAAACTATAACCGCTTGTGTTATCAATAAATGCCCTGCTAAAAAGTCTGTCCCCCTCTTCATTAGGTTAGATATTAGAAAAAAACGTTTTCACCCATAGGGTACTGGGAAGTGGTCACAGCATCAAGCCTGACAGAGTTCAAGAAACCTTTGAACAATATTCTCTGGCACCTGGTGTGACTCTTGGGGATGGTCCTGTGCAGGCCCAGGAGTTGGCCTCGATTATCCTTATTTTGTAATTCTTATAAGCCCCTTTTAGGTATTGGAAGCCTGCTCAAAGGTTTCCCCAGAGCCTTCTGCTCTCCAGGCTGAACAATCCCAAGTCTCTCAGCCTGTCACCACAGCCGTGCTCTTGCTTTCCAATCATGTCTATGGCCGACCTCCGGACCCGCTCCAACACCATTTCACGGGTTTACTGTGCTGCGGGTGCCAGTGCTGGATGCGGCACACCAGGTGGGAGTCTCTCGGGAACGGAGTAGAGGGGCAGAATCACCTCCCCTCTTCCCTTCCGCTGAGACGATCCCGATCTTTAAAGAGGCCGGATCCGAGTGCGGGGCCCTCCCCCGGCCGCGCCACCGCCATCGCCGCGCCTGGAGGGGCCTCTAGCGGCTCCCGCCGGGCATTCCTGAGCCCCGCAGCTCGTCCTCACGCACCCGAGCGGGCAAGGCGCTCACCGGCTACCCCTCCCACCCGCACAGCCCGTGGGCTTCGCTTCCCAGAGTCTCCTGCCGGAGCTGGTGACAACGCAGCAGCAAAACCAGTCGGTGCTGACGAGGATGCCGAGCGACCCGCGGCAGCCGCCCACGCTGCTGCCATCAGCCCCGCGCCCGCCGGACACCAGCTTTGGTGCTTGCCAAGGGTTTGCCGTCCTCAGCTGTGGATGGCCCAGCCCCTCACCTCTGGAAGAGGCACCCCAGCAATTGGAGGGCCAGCATGCTTGGGGTGAGCAAGCTCCAGACCGCCCAGAAAACTTTAATCTTATTTTTCTTCCAGTTTCCTGCAATGAAATCTGGATTTGCAGCGTGATCTGGGTCAACTCATACAGTATGTCTACATTCACCCCCTCAACTTGGAAAAAAGGGATAACCGTGAGTTTGAAGGCTTGGATGACTTCAGGGCCGTATTTGGTGCATCACAGATAAACACCCCACTCACACTGCCAGTGTCCCCCCATGGGGATACAATTACAGAGGTAGCAGCAAATTGCTCATGGAAACATTTGCTGTGACAGAATTTCCAACCAACATCAAGTTCAACACAATCACATTAGAGTCACTTTTTAAACCCCATTTAGAAGTGGAATACTAAAGGGAATGCAAGCCCAGGCCCCACTGCATTCCACTCACTTCCAAGCCCTGTATTTATGGATAACGTCATTAAGTAAGACTCTCCAGGTGGGAAGGGACCTTGGGAAGTCTGCAGCTTCCTGCTCAAAGTAGGGCAACCCTGACTTCATGTAATGTTGCACAGGGCTTGGCTTACCTGGGCCTTGAAAACCTCTGAGAACAAAGCTCCTAGAGTCTCTTTAGACATGTCGTTAATGCACAATTTTCCTCATGGGGATATTCTTATCTTAATACTTTCTCAGAAAATCCCACTCCAGTTTGCAGTCCTTGTCCCTTGGAGCTGGGTACATCTTTTCAACATAGATAGGGGCAGGCTGCAGTAAGGTCTCATCCAAAGCCATCTCCTCAGGGCTGAACAAACCCCTGACCCTCAGTCTCCTTCAGAGCACATGCTCCAGGCCCTGGCCATCAGAAACCCAGCCATTTGTCTGTTTCACATGATGTGCCACTCATATTTTATAGAAAGTAACAAAAATGCTTGAAATGCAAGTGTGAAGCCACAGATCCAAATTTCAATAGTTCTCCAATAAAAAGGCAACAAACCAGCTATGCATTTATTTAAAGGAAAGGCAGACAGAAGAGGCCATCTATGTTTTAAAAAAATAAAAGCAACCCTCCTTCAAGGCAGCAGAGGGAACCTATTTACCATTTTTCACTTGGCTCTCTGTGAAATACACATGAACATACTTAACCCCTTGAAAACTTACTGCCTTCAAGAGAAGTCATGCTCCAAAATGCTAGCATGCTTTATGCCAAAAGAGTCTTCTGATTCACATACCAATAGGAGTATAACAATCATTTGTTGCAGGTAAATTATTTGCAGAAAGGTCATATTAGAAAATAACATGCTGCAGTCCCAGAGACTGTGCTCAGTGCCCAGCATTTGGGGAATACCACAAGAATGATTAAGACCTTTGTATATGTTGCTGAGAACAGCAACAATTAAATATTATGAGCTCTGAATACAACTCCCAGGTGAAGGAAGCATAGGTGGTGTATCTGGCTAGCCTAGAGATCACTCTTGTAGCAGCCCTCCTCCTCTGCTACTGCCACAAGCCACAACCTTGGGCAGAGCTGCTAGGAAGTGCCAGTCAGAGGAAGTACTGAGCCTAAGCCCAGCTCTTGTACATGTTCAGGGGCCCTGGCAAGTCAGTGCTGTGTAAGTAGGAAACCCAGCCTCTATGCAAAATTACATTTGTACACACATTTGAGTTGACACTGTCAAGAGCTGCCACCCAAATGCTGGCACAAACACAGCGCCCCAGCTCAGGGACATCAAATAAAACAGATTCAGCTGTCTTTTTGAAATCCAGGAAGCTGACACCAAAACCACCCAGCCAGACTGGTTAACTGGCTATTCCACTTCTCTGCATCAGAGTCAGGATTTCCAGCCTCCTCCCCAAGTGAGCTGGGAAGATGAGCTGTCACCATGACAGAGCTGCATGGAGATATGATGAAATCACCAGCAAGGCTCACATTGACCTCAGGTAAACTCTAGAACACACCATGACAGGCTCTAGAGAAAGTCGACAAAGACAAAAATGAATACCACTACTCTTTTGCATAAGAACAAAAAATTATTTCTTGTTCTATTCCCATACATTTCTGGGGTTATCACTTGGAAGGTTCTCTACAACTAACTTTTCTTCTCCCATTGGTTATATTTTAAAGGTAAAACCCTCACACTTATTTAGACCAAGAAGGCATCAGAACAGTCAGTGAACAGTGCACACTCTTCGAGAACTACACTTGATCTGGAAGATACGTCTTTATTGTTTCAGCTGCAATCAGTCATTATTTTTCAAATTAACCAACAAGGGGAAAAAAAAATCTCCATTACTACTCTGCATGCCAAAGCATACTTGAACTGCTTCAACACGCTATGCTGGAATTAAAACAAAGAGTTATTTCAGGTTTGTTTTAATTTATTACTAATGTGTCAACTGTTTTAGGATCCTTTGCCAAGAGCAGCTACCCTTTGCTGAGAGCTAATGAAGTTAAGATCAAAAGCTCTGTGTCCTGGACCAGACCAATGTCAGGGATCAGATGGAACTGCAGGGCTGAGCAGTGCAGTGCATGGTGCCTGGCAGAGATGTGATGTTTAAAGCATGGATCAGAAGTGAATTAAAGTTTAGAGTGGTTGCTTACTGTACAAGATCAACTTCCCCAGGTTAGTTACTTCCTGCTTGGCTACCCAGAAGGGTGTATAGAGATCAATAACTGCATCTATCAGCAGCAGGTCCTTTCTAAACTGATGTTAACCACTACCTCTGTCTCTGAGATGCTTGCAGGAGAGGTCAGCTAAGCATCAAGTATGGTTACAAACAGGGAGCGCATGACACGGATATGAATGTTGTGTCCTGGGTCTGCAAGGGTGAGCTGCAGTGCTGGGGAGCAGCAGGGAGCCCTCCTCCCTCTGATTCCAGAGATCTCTACAGCCCAACATCACACAGACTGGTCAGCATACATCTTGCTGGTCCCCTGTCACCCCTGCAGCTCTGCACTTCTTGGAGTGCTTTGGGAAGAGGCTGTTGAGGCACTGATGCCCTGCCAGCCTTGGAGGAACAGCCAGGAGGTAATGAATTCAGTGTCAAGGGCAGCAGCAGTGCTGGAGTGAGCAAAGATGGATCTCATCCTGTGTGCAAGAGGCTACCCAAATGCTTGGAGAATGACCCAGTGCACCACGACAATCTGAACATAAACACGACGGATCAATGGAGAGACTCCCACCTGCACAAGCACGTTCTCAGCATGAGAGGTGTCACAGCACCCAGCCAGAGCTGGGACCTGGCTACAAAGGGCTGGCAACCAGGGTGCTAATTCATAATGCATCCGTAAACACCTTTATTTCTCTGGAGCTACATCAAGGTCTGGAAGCAGAAAAAACAGTTACTCCAAACCAAAACTTGGCACACTGCCTCTGCTTGTGATTATTTAAGAGCCAACACATTCCCAGAACAGTTAATAGCTCTGTGCTCTGCTCAAAAAGAACTCCATAGAAACAAAAGTGGAATAAAGAGAGAGGCAGCAGGGCCACCAAAACACCAAAGTTACAAACAGGTTTAGAAACGGGTCAGGCATCAATGACACACTTCTGCAAGGACCTCCAAAGCACAGACTTGGAGGGTATCATAGGCACCACCATCAAAAGGCAGCTATTTCTTTCTGCTATCAGTTATGAGGCTTCAGATGGAGACTTTGCCCAATCTGGGAAACAACCCTTTCAAACAAAAGGCAGGCACATTTGCATAGAGTCCAAGATGAAAGCAACAAGAGCCAAAAGACATTTGGAATCATTATCTATAGGGAAAAACTCCGATGCTTAAGAGGTTACAGAGATGGTGAATATATCCTGAGAATACAGAGAACTGAGGCCAGATAACTGTTTGAAAAGGATGGCCACAATTGTTCTACTGCATGAAGAACAAAATCCTACTACATACCTAATAATTTTTGAGGATATCATAAAAATATTTTTGACAATGTGGAGAGTAAAGGCCTAACAGGATTTGTTGATGGGTTGGGAAATCACCCTCATCAGAGGTTTTGAAGATAAACATCTAGCCTTGTCTAGCCTTGTCTTGGGACAAGGAGTTGGATTAGAAGATATCTTTAAGTCACTTCTGGCCCTGAATTTCTAAGAGTATTCCAGTTCCACTGGTATGCCCTTTCTTGTCAGTAGGCTTTGATTATTAAGCTTAAAAAGAACCCCAAAAACTTGTCCTTCATTGACTTCTGTCATGCCAATTCTCTTTTTTTCTTCTTATTTTATTTAGTCAACAGATCATACACCTCTGTATGAAACTACAGGGAACAAAACTTCTTGTGTTAATACGTATAATGGATATGATGGACACAGAAAACACCAGCCCTGCCAGCTTTAAAACAAAATACATTGATTTGCTCCATGGTAGCATACCCTTGAGTCTTGCACAACACCCCAAGACACTAGCTTATCAAAAATAAATAGAGAATTTTGCTGAGCAGCAGGAAGTCAGAGGTGATGTGCAGCAGGGGATAATTGAAAGATTTAAAACTAATATGTGATAGTCAGATCTGTTTCCTGTTTCCAGAGGTAAAAGAATTTCCTGTTTCTGGAACTGGCTATTTAAAGAAAATCCTGACAACAGAGGATTTGGGGTTGGGTCTTTTTCCTATTAATGCCAATGAAAATAAATTAATAGGGCCGGTGTTCCTGAGTTCATTCTTTGGAGAGGATTGGCCTCTCACTTGCAAGCCACACAGATCAGCACACTGCCAGGTGCCTCGGTGGCTTAGCACCCTGTGATGGAGGATGAAGAGAAGGTTATGGCACTGGAAGGCCCAGCAAGCACCCACAGTCTCTGCAAGAGGACTCTGCCATCAGCAGCCTCTTCTTTCAGTTCATGCCATAAATACTGAAGTCAATCCAGGCTGACTAGTAGGAACACAGGAACAGCAAAGGGCCCTACAGCCAGCTAAAAATCTCAGCTGCCACAATTATTTGATGAAATACCCAAAGACTTCTTTTCTCCGAACATAAAGCTGGATTCCTTTCATTCCAACTGTTTTTGCAGTCAGTAAGGGAGTGGAAATTTTTTTTTTTTTTTTTAATCCTAGATTGTTCACTTGTGGAGTATTTCTGTCATGCTGTCATCGTAGTGGTTTTCATCTCTGCTCCAGGCCAGTTCCAACAGCTAAAAAAACAGGGTGAAAAAAATGTGTACTGAAATGCACAGCCCTGCTGGAAACTGCAGGAGAGTGCTGACCTAGCTATATAAAGGTTGGCCATTGGAAGTGCACCTGTGTTGTACAATGTGCATCTTGAACATGAAGGTTTCATAGATTTTAAACAGATAAAATTGCTTTTTTTTTTTTTTTCTTTATTTAAGTTACATGTGCAGGTTTTCAACACTTAAGAAGCAGAATTCTGTCCAGGTTTGGTCTTGAAGAAAAAAAGCTGTGTAGTCATTTGTACTGTATTGTATCAGGATTTCATAGTGATTTGTGAAGGAAAACCAAACTGATTGGTTTGCAGAGGGGTGAGCTGGACTCAGGACTTTCACACAGAAGATCAGGAAGGTAGAGGGAAGCTGGTGCTACCTGGGGACAGAGCCAGGCAGTGTGACATCCACCACTCTGCTCAGCTCACACGTGCACAGGCTTGCAGCTAGGGACCCTTCCACGGTAGCAGAGGTAAAAAATACACAATGAGGTATTTCTAAGGATGGAAGCAAGGCAGCCTGTAAGCAGTGTTCTGCTTCCTGCTCTCCAGGGGCCCAGTTCATTTTTCTAAACATAAAATGACACAGGGTTCAAAGCTGCACACTCCTAGTTTTCATCTTAATCAATGAACAAAAACACTAGAGGTCTGAAATTGTCCTGATCTACAAGTAGAGAGTAGAACCTGAGAAGTTCCACCAGTCTTCATGACACTGGTGCTCCTCTTATTCCTGACTCCACAGGAACACACAGTGTTGCCCATCTGCCAGTTAGGCAAAGCACGTTTAAGCAGGCACAAGTTTCAGGGAGAGAAAGGTAGTACAACAGGGCTGCCACTAACTATCCTCCCTTGCATCACTCCTGTGATTAAGGGAACTGGAATGATTTGTTATGGGGAAACACGAGGGATGTCCAAATCCAAACAGGGGAGCAGGTGGCAAAGACAAATGGGGAAAGGAGAGGAGATAAGGCTTTCTCTAGCTACCACTTCATACAAGGATACACACAGTGCTGATTTTGCAATGCTTGTTCTGGATGGAGGCATTTTTTTTTTTAAAAAAATGTTGCTTCAGATATTTGCAACATTGAAACTAAGCATTATTTTGTTATTGGTATTATCTCAGCTGTAAAATATTTGGGGCATTTGAGTCAATGCATAGACAAGTGTCAAAAGAATTGAAAAAACAGATTTCCTGCCATTTTTCACATTGAAACAGATGCTCAATGGAAACTGGTATTCTCACCCCAGCTGCCAAAACCAAAATTGCCTCTTGCAAAAGCATGGTCCATTTTTCCTGGACAATTTTTCCACCTGTTTCCTGGTAGCTAATGGCACCCAAGAGCAGGGAAACAGCAGTGTTTAAGGGTCATGGTCATAGCACTGCCCACACAGATCTGTGCAGTCTGTACTCCAGATCCATTCCCATGGCAGATGCTTTTACCCCATCACACTCCCAGTCTGGATTTCTGCAGGCCCAAAAAAACCCCATCTGTACTGCAAGCAGTCTGGCAGGGATGGCCTTCCTGCTGCTGCCACCAAGGAGGGCTCAAATGGAAATCAGTAAAATGACACTTCGGCAACATCAGCTTGCTGAGCATGCTCAGAGGTGGCCCCTCCATTTGATGGCCTACAGAAAGGCTGCCCTGGGCAGCCTCAAACACAGAAATCCCTGGGCTAATAAGACACTCTTCTTTTAGCATCCTCAACAGCTCAATGCTTTTTTCTGCTGTGGAATTTCAGAGCGGGCCAGGCACAACCAAGCTAAGGACACACAGGAAGGTTTACAAAAGATTTTCACGGTGGCATTTGATTTTCTTCCTGCAAGTTACAAGATCCACTTGCAGCCAGCAGCTATCATAGAGCTTGCCAGAGTTGTCATGATTGGAGCATGCAGAAGCTGCAAACATTACTGCATGCATTTCACAGAGACTATGGTATTTGCCATGATGCCGTAGGACTCTCAGTGAGCAACCACAGCAGCGTTCCCAGGATCTCAGGACTTGAAAAGGCGTAGAACTTGAGGTGTGTTCACTCAGCTCCAAACCATTAAAAATGCTAAAAGGCAAATTCTTACCTCCTCACTCACTCTCCCTGCAGAGGAATACCAAGATGGCCACACCAAGCTCCCAACAGTGTCACAGGAGCCGTGTGAGACATTTCCTACCAGAGAAGGACCAAAGCTGCTTTCTGAGTGACTGACCCCCAGAAAAAGAGCAGACATTGAAACAAGCCTGCAGAATCACGACCAAAATCAAGATTAATACAGCACAAGTAGCAGTAAGTTATTCAGTAATGTGAAGCATCAAACGTCCAAGACCTGCAGTCATTCAGAAAGTCTGGAAAAAGGTAAAATTAGCTCAGATTTCAAAAGCAGGAAAGCAAGTGCAAGCTTGACAGCAAGCATTCTGCAGTTCCTGACCTTTGGAAAATATTGGAAAAGGTATTAAGCGGGGGGAGGAGGGGGGAAATTAAAAATTAGTACATGCCTAGACTGCCTCTACCCTACTGTTTTACAACTTTACCAACATACCTCTCCCATGAGGTGGAGGTGGCTGGCAAGGATAAGAAAGGGATGCTCATGAGGTCAGCAGTAATAACCTAAGTAACATGACTAATGAGAGCAGAAATCAGTAAGCCTGGCTCACATGCTCACCTTCAACATTGCTAACATCATATGCCATGCACAGAAGCCATGCTCACCTTCATCATTGCTAACACCAGTGGGAAGTATTTGCCAAGAAGAATCTGTCTAAACCACAGCAAGGCATGGAGCTGCCACCAGACTCGCTTCTCTGGAGAAGTGTATGCAGAGAAACCAAAAATGATGTCTTCTTTTCAATGTCAAAATCACAGACCAGAGCAAGTTTCTCCAGTTCTTGGCATGTAAACAACTCCCACATAACAAAAATGAGGACATCAGGTATTAAACTGAGGGCTTGCTGAATGGGAAATTTTAAGTGTGGGATGATACAGGGTTTTCCTCCCTCATCATGTACAACTAGTGGCCTGGATCCTGCATATTTCTGCCTTTTTGCGCTGTGATTTAATGCTACAGTGACTTCAGTTGGAATTAGTAAGGCAGCTTGCGCACCAAGAAAATATTTAGGCAGTATTTAAAAACAGGTTCTCGGTTTGGGGTTTAGGCATAACTGTGAAAAGAAAAATCACAGTATGTAGGCTAGGTGCTTGAAAAAATTAGTGTGAGATGTTCTAACACCATTACTGCAAAAACTTTGTGATCATCATCAACTACTTGGTGCAAAAATTCTCAAAACCTTGGTACCTGCAGACCACATACAGAATCTAGATCTAAGTTATTCAGGTCATTCAGATAAAAAATGCAATTGCTTATGGAGCAAAACCAAATAGAGGGTCACTTTCATCTTGTTCTTTTACACCTAAACCAATTTCATTATATGTACTTAAACTTTTAATTGCTGTTGAGATACCATTTACATTTAATAACTTCCATTTCACATAAAAGCTGTGGCAGTCAATGGAAGAGACAACAGCTCTACTGAGCAGGAGGGAAGATGGTGGCTTATACACACAGAAAATATATCATTAGCATCATCTCCACAATACAGGAGAAACAGCACTGAAACTGGAAAAGGAAAAAAGCAGAAGGGGAAAAGCAAATAATATGTCAGGTAGGTCACACGACGCAGGAAAATGGCTAGGCTCAAACTAGCTCACTGACAGCTGGAATGCTCCAATAGTCAGACTTTTTTCAGATTGCATCAAAAAATTTATATTTCAGCTGCTTATAAGAGAAATCTGTGCTCTCCTTTCTATCTGGAGGCCATAACTGTTAATGGAAGATACTGCTATTGGCAAAAACTGGATAAGAGATATGAAATCAAATGTTTATTTGCTTGTAAATTCAGGGGCACTAAGAATCACTTACACTTAAACGTTCATTTTACCTTTGTGCTTATATTTGTATTTATGCAAAACTTTTACTTCCCCAAAATTTTCATGGAGTAACATGTGACTCTGCAGTCAGTTTGTTCCTTAAAAACATGATAAAAATCACATGACTTTGAAGATCAGCTCCAACACCCCTTAAAGTGATTGCCTGTTGCTTTCAGGTGGAGCAGCTGCAGAGTCAGGAGAATGAGGAACAACTAATGACAGCAAGTCTTACATTTTGAAACTGTCTCCTCCTACATGTGGTTTCTACAATGAGACCAGGACACTCTGGGAACTCTCTAAATCCAAGGCATTACGTCTTTGCCTATAGGCTTGGTAGAATTAGTATTATGCTAAGGCACAATACAATTCTTAGTACAATTGCTCCATATTACACTTTTTTCTAAACTACTGGTTTATTTTTAAGGTTTGAACATTTTCCTTTTAAACTGGAAGATATAAAATAGGTATTGTTATTGTAGATATATTAGCTATTACCTGTATATCTATATATATATATACCTATTCTTGGACAGCACACACATTGCTGTCAGCCCTCTGGGGCTGGTTTAGTCTGCCTCCAAATTTAAAGTCTACTCCAAAGCAGGTTTCTCCCAGGATAAGTTTAATCCTGTAAAAAGTAGTAACAACATGCTATCCACGCTCACAGAGTGATCTTAGGACCCCAGATCTGAAAGGTTATTAACCAGTAATTTTCTAGGAAAAGTGAAATTGGTATTCTCACACCCTGTGACCTTGCTTCCCATACCACCCAGGGAAACAGGGGCACCAATATGCCCTGACCCAGACCCACGCAGAAACTGCTCAGGGCTGGTGATGTGGATTTCACCACATACCTATGACAAGAGTTTACATGGATTAGCTGGTTTGACTCACTTCTCTTTTGAAATATGAATACATCTTGAAATTACCTAGGAAGTGGCATTGCCTGTGTATCCAGGCTCTCTGGTCAGAAGAGAAAAAGGTTGCTTTATTCAGGTTTGAAGCATGGTTTTCCCCTGCAAGTTTTCATTCCCTTCTCCCCCTCACCTTTTTCAGTGGCCAGCTGACTAATGTCAGTTGTATTTGCCATGCTGTAGGTCACAGCCCAACTGGGCAGCCTGGCAGCACTGACCAGATAGATATGGCAAGTCCAGGTTTCCCAAACATGAGTGTTCCTACTGCGTGGTCAGACAAACTGAGTACAAGTAGTAGGCCAAATAATTAAATAGCAAGCTCATATTTGGTGCTTTTCATCTGTACATACCAAACACATTAAAAGAAAAGCACTGTATTATTACTATTATTGCTGTTTGCTGTATGGGGAAACTGAGGCATGGAGGGATGAATTTCCCTACTAGGTTCACCTAGTAGGTTGAAACAAAGCTTGGGAGGGGACCTGTTAGCACAAGTTTGAACCTAAATAGCAAAGAAAACGAAGTTGTTATTATCTGCATTCCATCAACTGCTGTACCATATGGTTAGATGTGGGCATGAGTCCAACTAAAGCACCCAAATGACTCCTTCAGCTCTAATGCAACAAACAAAACCCAAAACTTACATCCCCATATTAATCAGTGTAATCCCTTAAGTTTTGCCTGCGTTTCTGCTGACACTACGTTATGATGACCTATGCTGAAGATTTAATGAAGGATAAACCCAGCAGATGAGCACTGTCTCTAACACTACATATACCTGATCCCATATTCCCAAAGCTCTCAGCTTCCAAGAAGGTGGGTTTTTTTCTTTGACTACAGGCTGTTTCCATTCCTGCTAAGATGGTACTTTACAGTATACTTTAACAAAGTATTTGCTAAGAGCACCTTGGTTCCTGATTACATCTCCAGCTCGTGTCAGGAAGATACTGCACACACTAATTACTCTTTATCTGAATCAGAGATTCTGAGATTTAATAATTCAGAGTCTGAGGCACAAGAATGAGCAAGTCTGCTGTTATTAAATATTGTACAGTTTATCAAATAGAAGAAAAAGGAAATGAAAACCAGATAAAAACGGCCTTTGTTTCCTTTAAAAACTGCTTTCTTCTGCTGCCCCACTGCTTGAAGTAGATGAACTCATGTACATCAAGACATGAGGATGAAGGGCAGGAGCAGGAGGAAGCCTTTACATGGGTGCCCTGTGCTGATGGGCTGGATATGCAGAAATTTTTTTGTATGTTTAAAATTACATTTTCTTGGGCTTCTGCTCTCAAATCTTGAATCAAGCAATCCTGGATTGCAAGTTCTGCCCTTGAAGACCTTCCAGAAGGCCTCTAAGGAAAAGCAGGGAGAAGACAAAAGGACAAACCATGATTACTCCACTGACTCTGAAATCAGACAAGCTTGCCCAAACCAGAGTGAATGCAGGAATACTACTTCTTGTCTCACACTCAGGGGCTTCTTCTCCTCTGTATTTTAAGGGCTTGAGCATTTTACACAAGAAACAAGTGGTGACCACGCATCTAGGGGTAGAAAAATCAGGTACATTGACAAAAGGCTCTTTCTCCATGAAAGCTTACTTTTTATGTCCTCCATAAATTTGCAGACACCCTGCAAGTAATTTCTGAGGTGGTTGGGAGTCTTTTGTTGTTTCTTACGAAGGTCAGCATTAGAATGTAACCTCACTGACAGTCAATGTCACACTAGGGATAAGTTCACCAGAGCTGTTAAAAAAATATTTCAGTACCATGTTAGGATTTCCTAGGCTAGACTAAAATGTGGAAGCACCCTTATGTAGAAAGGTGTCCACCCACCTTAGACCAGAAGGGCAAGCCAAGGAGAACTAAGGGGAATAACAAAATCAGAGCAGCTGCATCAAGGCTGGGCTTTGCCAGGGGCTGGATGTACTACAGAAATGGCATCTCCACACAAAGGTATGAAGTATCCAGTGGAGGCAACCACTGGGGGTATTTCAATATAGCAAAAGTAAGGCCCAGCCAACCCAGAAAGACACTACAGACACACAAGCATGCCCTTCCTCACCAGCTTGATGGGCAAGGGAAAAGTAGGGAACAATACCTGGAAGATAGGAAGAGAAATGAGGTAGAGTCTGGAGCAGCTGAGAGAGTTGTGCCAAGGGGCAGCAATAGCAAGTATCCTGTGCAGGTGAGCTGATGGTTGCACTGGCTAAAGACCTGGGGGAAACAGGGAGGTGGTATATGTACACGTGTGTGCGTGCCTGCACCTGGTGAGCTGACAGGAAAGAGGTCTCAGTGATGAAGGCAAGAGGTAATTATAGGCTGCAAAGGTTGCAGCTCATAAAAATGGAATTAGATTTCCTCGAAAGTTTGCAGTCACAGATTTTGCATGTAGTCTGGATGCAAGGGATGAGCAAGAGACTGAGCAACTACCCACTGTGTGTCCAAAAGGGATAGGGCAGGCAAAAACTGTGAAGGGATTAAGAAAAGGTATTTGGGAGGAAGGGTAAGGAAATGGCTTATACCACAAGTAAGGTACTCAGAAAAGCACCAAGAGAAAGGCAATGAAAGGCCAAGTGGGAAGCAATGAACAAGGGAGAGCAGGTGAGCAATATGGAAAGGGTAGCCAAGACCATGGAGCAGGCTGGTATACAGCAGGCAAGAGACTGGACTGGTGAGAACCAACAGGATCTACAGGACAGCCCAGAAAAGAGGCAGGGAGAGCTGAACCAAGGGCCAGCAGGACACCTGGAGAGGTCAGTGAGGATCAGGGGATAGGGAAGGAGGAGAGTTGAAAACAAAGCAAACACAGATGGCAAAAGGTCACAGTGGCCTGGCCAAGAAAGGGTGTTGAGACAGAAAAGATGGGAAGACAATGTTCAAGGAGAAAACTGTCCTCATGCACAGCAGAAAGACTGTAGGGAAGACAGAGGATAAACTCCAGAACTTTTATATCTCATTGATATCAGAACCCCAAACAGACATAACCCACAGGCACAAGTTATACAGGTGTTTTACCTTCTGCCTGAGCCTGAAATACTTCAGACCAAACATACACATTTTACAGGGAACGATTAAACCCTGCTCTCCTTCCCGCCCATCTGCAGAGGAAAACCAAAGCCTGCCAAGATCCCTTTAACTTCATAATTTCCTTTCTTACTGCACCACGAAACTAAACTGGCACAGTAACAAGGTTCAGAGATCTGTTTATTTCCCTTTGCTGTGTAGGGCGCAGTCCAGCCAGAACAACGACGACAATTATTTCCTACAATTATTACCACATTTCACACCCTTTCCTCTGGGTTATGAGAAGCAGCACCCCTTCCTCAACAACACCTACAAGTGAGCTTCCTTCCTCACCAGAAACCTGCTGATGGCCTCATCTTTATGGGTTTTTCACTTCATCTGCTCCCCCTCCATAAAGAAATAGGGTTTATTTTCTACCAGAAACAACTCAGTCCTCAATTTCATCAGAAGAAAAGAATTCACTTGGCACTTGTTAAAATAATTTTTAAAACAATTCAAAAATCTCATTTACACAATTACTGCCTCATTCAGCAGCAAAATTTGGTTCTTTAAACCTTCACTAATTTCTGGCACAAGGCCCTATCTGGCCCATCACAAGTAACACAAGGCTGTCTGTTTTCCTGCACAGCAAAGGGGACTGTTCTACATGTTGTCTGCAAGGACAGCTTTGGTTTATCTTCCTCATCACTACTAGATTTACAACACTGTTCCCTTGATGACAATACCAGTTACTTTTAAAGGGTTGGTCATTTTACCCCTACAAACAAACTCCATCACTCCAAATGCACTAATTTAGACAGAAGGGATTGCCCAATCTCTTAGTGCAATTCTGAACTGGCTTAGTTACAGATCCTTCAGGAGTGTACAGTGAGCCAGGGAGCACCAGCCATTTTCAGGAGCTCTCCATCAATATCTCTGTCAAATTCACTCCAAAGGAATGCCATAACAGTAGAAGGACATACAACAAGGTCTTCGACTTTATTTTCATTTTGTAGATGAAGAAGATTGAAACAAAAACAAAATTTGTCTTCCTGAGGCCTGAAGAGTCAGTCACAACTCACAAGGAAAAATATGGTCTGTGTGAGATCCTAAAACAAAATACTTTAAATCAAATAACTATGCTTTCCAGGTCACATTTAAATTCCATGCACCTTGTCATCTCTCTGTATGGGAAAACAATTTTATAGGAGAAAAATTCTTTATCTCAATTTGACAGAAACACCTTGTGCATTAACAGCGATGATTCAAGGAGAGTTATGCAGAAGTTTGCACCAAGGAACAAGAAACCTCTTCAAATAACAGTGCCAAATGAATGTTTTGGAACCAAAAATATCCTTTTTCTGTATAAAGGTAGTTTGACAGCTATAAGACACTTACATCTTTGCCAGACACTTCCCACCCACAGGCCCAAACACATCCTGCCTTAGATCCAGCTTCCGCTTCCTGACCCACCTCCTCTTCGTCCTTTCCTGGTAACACTCTTTTAATTATAACTGAGATAAAATAGCTAAATGGCCACTAGCAGCCCAATAAGCACAACATACCTATATGCCTAATTTCAGAAGATTACATCAAGCATTCCTTGTCGAGCTGAAACTGCTCACAGGACTGTGGGATCAACACTTAAACAAAAAATGTATACTTTGCAGGAAAGAAAAAGCAGGAGGAGTAAGGTCCTGTATCACCTTTAAACAAGGTCATGGGAGAAAAATAAAGCTATTTCTTAGCTTTCTTTACCTGTCAGATAGGTTTAAAACACAGCCCAGCTTGACAGCAGCACTTAATCACCCTGCATTCTTCACTGGGATAATTACATCCGTAATAGCTGACCCTCTGTTCTGCACTGCGTCAAAGGGGTTTGCCTTTTGTAACACAAACCCAAGAAATAGCTTAGAGCAAAATGAGTTAGGCTTTACCAGTCATCCAGCAAGACACAAATACCTTCACTTCCACAAGGCAACTAATAAGTTGGACAAAGCCAGTACAGAATCACAGAATCAATTAGGTTGGAAAAGATCTCCAAGATCAAGTCCAACCTATGAGAGAAGCAAGAGAGAGGGTGAAACAAGTACATTTATGTAGTTCAGTGCAAGTGAAGATGCAGGCTGGAGTGCTGCTCTGTAATAAAATTTACCCACAGCAAAGAAAAAGCCCTGATTTTACAACATTCTGCCACTATTTTAGAAGCAGAGAGCAAGCGCCATAATGCCAACAGAACATCACAGGGATATATCCTCCAAAACACACAGCAAAGTGACCTTACACAATAGCAAAGAAACCCACTGGATTCCACACTCACACATCTTACCTCATCTGGGCTTTTTAATGGAGAAGAATAGTTTGGAAGAAGAGAAGAATGGGAATTCTAAATGCAGTGATAAAACTTACCTCCTCATGAAGTCACTCTTCCCTATTCTGTTCACATTTTGATCAATAAATACTCTATATCCAATATCACATTATGCTTACAAATTACTTCTAAATCTTCTAGACAGAGAATCTTTTTGACATCCTGCTTACACAAAGGACAAAGTTCTGAAACTCCAGCCACAATCAGGAGATACTGCCACCATCACAGCACAATATACACACAGACATGTACAAGACCCACAGGATGACTTACATTTGGTTTCCTCTCAAAATTAATCTATAACCCAGATGTTCTCTTCACTTTTACTATCTGTGTCCAATTTCTTGCTTTCCATTCTTTCTTCCCTTTGTTCACCATAAGACTAACACCAGACATAACCCATACAGTGATGATGTCTCTTGGCCACCAGTCTGGTTGGCTGGGCCAGCCAGATCATGCAAAGGACTAAGCTCTGATATTAGGATTTGCCTCTAGAAAGTTCTAGTTTTCTTAAGCTTGAAGATCAGATTCCCTTGCATGCAGTTGTAGCATAAATCCTCCTTAATATACAATCTTACTTTGTGTTTGCAGGTAGCAGTGAAATAAATGTTCTGTCAATAATTAATTTGGTACACTGCCCAGCAGACTGAAACATAAGGGAGCGGTTATCCCAAAGCATCCATGGGATTTAAAGATTTCTCCTAGGACCTAGCATTTCACAAGGTACCTTGCCACTGTAGGACTTGGTCTGGCTGAGCCACACTAGCAGGTACAAGTAAAGATTTTTAGAAAAAAATATTCAATAATGCTGAAGCCACCACAGCAAGGAAAAACAACTGCAAATGGGTAAACATTCCAAAATTTCTTTCTCCTCAGTCTGCAACACCAACATCTGCAAGCCTTGTTCCTAAAGCTGTTATCAGTCTGTCTTGCACACGAGCACAGCGACTAAGAGTGCAGTCCCCAACATGCTCAGCTTCCACTCTCGCCACCCTAACAAATTGCCAACACCCAATGTGGGCTGGACCCTGCTCCCCAACCTGTGGAAGGGAGCCCTTCCTCTGTCTCCACCATACCTGGCATGTTTTGGATATTCATGGCTCAGCTGTTTGTTTTCTCTAGGGCTGGCAAAGCAAAGCAATTTTTGGGGACACACCATTATAGGTTGTGTCTGCTCTAGGTAATTCCCAGGAGCACACTGACGAGCTCTTCCTTCAGCTCAGCACACCCTGTTCAAGCACTCCTTGAGCGGATTTGGGCAGAGGAAGATTTCCAAGTAACTGCTTCTCAAACCATCACATGAGATGGTGTAAGAAAGGCCTCTCTCCAGTGGAAATACATTACTGCTGCTTGGAAATACATTACTTATAGAGAGCCCAGCTACTTCTGCCCTTCCTACTACATGCTGCATACAGCGCTATAAAACAAGCCAAAATTGGGCAGTCATTCTTACTGGCTGACCCAATCTTAAGGAGTGACACCAACAGAAAAAAAAGCTCACTATGACTGTTTCATGCTATGTCATTTGCCATGCTGAATTGTTCCAGCAGGAAAAATAAAAAACAAACAAACAAACAAAAACCCAAAAGAAACCCCATCAAACAAATTTCCTAAGCAGCAATGAGAAATGAGCAAAAATCCTAAATGAGACCCTATGTGAGATCCTGTATTCCACAGAAGTTCAGCAAGTATACTTTTAATAAGCAGTTTCACATCACACAGGTAGCAATAAAGTATTTTTCTCTTTTATTGAAGGTGTTAATGAACTGTTATCCTTGTCTTGCTCATGCTATTCAACAGACGTGACAAAAGAATTCTCTACACTTCCCTAGATTTGCATGTTATTCCAAATGTTTGTACTTTGTGGTCACACTATGGAAAGTATTCACATGAGTAAACACAACAGTCATTGTAAGTATCCCTATAAAGAGATATTTCATCTTCTCTTCTGGAATTTGAGGAGATCAGGACCCAAAAACCACTAATGTGCTGAACTCAGTTTGTTCCAAGCTCAGCATTTTTAAATAAAACAGCCCATTTTGAAATCAATACTGTAGCAAATATCTCCTTTTGTAAGGAGCCCCTGACACCAAGAACCCCTGGCTCCATGTAGGTCCTTACAACTCTATAATGAGCTCCTGGGAGGTCCCCAGATTTTTCTTTCAGCAATGGGGGCAAATTCCTTAAGCTCACTTTTCTGGTTCTTGAAGCAAATTACCAGATGAAGAAAACGATGCGTCTGTAAAAGCAGAAGGAAGATCGTATAATAGGCAGCATACCAGTGCACTGACCCCCTTCAACCCACGATGGGAATAATTCAAACCAGCATTTCCAGGCTGGCATCTTCTGCTCCATGCACCGTGCTTTGGTGCTCATTGAGGAGGGTCCCTGCCTCCTGTGCCTACTGCCCTCCACTCAGCCAAGTCAAACTCGCACGGCTCTGAGACCGCAGGCCAGGTGCTTACCCCAGCCCTTGAGACTCTCAGGCCACTGGCACAACACAGAGCAGAAGAGGGAGCATCTCCACACACAGCTCTGGTGAAGCCTGCTGGGAGCCACCTGTGGCTACAAAAGCTCCAAATTAGTCACAGGGGAAGCCAGGAATGGTTTGGAAGTGCAGAAAGAAGTTCTTGTGTATGCCAAATTTTTCTTCTGTGAATGTATCCATTTACTTTTGCAGAGAAATGTTTCAGGTTTGGGGAGGGAAAGGTTGTTCCATTGTTTGGATTTTTTATGACAAATCCTTCATATAAGATATGGAGGATACAAAAAGTCTAAGACATCGCTTATTCATTGTTTTATTATGTTTCCTGAAAACACAGCTCTTGTTTGTTTCAGACTTACGTCCTAAAATTTTAATTTGATGCTCCCAAATCCTTACAGCAGAAAAAAACCCCCCACACAAATAGAAAAACATAATTGTTCAATTCATTTTCTCCCAGGACTCATAATTCAGTCAGCTTCCACAATATGGCTGCTACCTGCAAAAACTGCTCTCCAGATCTCAAGAATAACTGTGCTTGCATCTTTTCTAGTTTTCTGGCTCTTCTTAATTGGTATTCTACCACCTTCCATTTTATTACCTATTTCTTAAACCATCAGTTTTTTGGAAAAAAACTCTTAAGCATATATTAAGTTCATACCAAACTGGCAAACACTAAGTTCAAAAAAAATCAAGAGGAAGCTTAAGTTCCTGACTTTGTTCTATTTATTTCTATTTGGTTTATCTTTTTGTTATCAACTTGAGTATATTCTCAAATATTTTCCTATTTTTTTAGACAGAAAATGTCCAAGTACTTTGATGCCTAAAGAAGGCTGACCAAAAACCTTTGGTCAGCCAGAATAAATACTAGAACTCCTGCAATGGAAAAGCTGTGACCTTCAAAGAAAAAAATAAACCTAACTGTAGTTCTGAAGGTGATTCACACCCTTGCCTTTAAATATACCTAACGAACCTGTTCTTAAAAGGAAAATAGACATTTTAATTGAGTTTGTTGTGCATCTGCATTCTCAGCATTGTCCAGTCATCAGCATGAACTCTTGGTCATGAGTTCCAGGAGTGGGGGTGCCCAGGTTACCACCACAAACAATAACCAACAACCTGACATCCAACACAAACATGGGATGGGGAAGGAAGTTATTTAAATGAGTGGCAAGTGGACTGAAAGAAGGAAATACAAACTGCATCAACAATAATCGTTTTAACATAACATCTGTGTTTTCCCCTCCTTGTTTACAATGTGAAGTAACAAATTTTGCAAATCTTCAAAGAAACAGAATGATGTTTTTACTTTCAAGAAGTCAGGAGCTAACAGTGTGTGATATCTTGCCCAGACACTGCTAGGATGTCAGAGGAAAAAAAAAAAAAAAAAAATAAAGGTGCCATCTAATAAAGCCAAAACATAGGCTCCTATCTAATAAAGTCAGGCATGGCCTTGCCATTGTATTAGTCAGACAGGCAGCTCTGGATTCTACATTCAGAAATGTAGAAAATCTTGTATATATTTGCCTGGGCTTGCAAATGCCACATATAACATTTCTACAAATGCTTTGGGCAGTGCATTTTGTATGAGTTACACCATCAGAAAAAGTTTATAATCCTGCTCTGTTGGCAGCAAACCTTGCTTGCACATATAAACTTCTCAACTGTTTAACTGTATAACAGAGTAACTAGGACACATGAGCAGAGAATTGCTTGATTTTATTCCATCGTCCCTTCTCTAATTCACTGAAAACAGCCACTTACAGCACCACAAGGAAAACTACAGTTTGTGCAAAAGATAATAAGAAAGTGAGGAAATGGATATTGAAGAAAGAATCAGACAGTGCAAAGTCTACATTTCATCTACTCTTTCTCCTGTTTGCCTCTTAGCTTGAGGCATCTCTATTTCTCATTTAACTCCTACTATCAGTAGGAAATTCCCACTGATGGAAATAAAAGTTGGATCATTCATGTAAGACGGGATGGGGAGGTCTATAGTTCCCAAGTCTGCCTCTTCCAATAACCCACCAGGGTTTAAGTAACAGCTTCTAAAAGCACAAGGGTCATCCATGTAGTTTGCTTCTTCCTTTAGCAAGACCCTTTTCAGATTTGCTGTGGTGCTGATACCCAAATCCACTGGCCAGGCACACTGAACACAGCCAATCTCACCAGGAGCAGATTAATAGATCTGTTGTATTAGAAATTATAGCAGATGAGCCAAAACACTCTCAAACCTTGTATGTTTTCTGTGGGTTTACTGACATTGCCATGCAAAAATATATATCTATGGTATTTTTCTTTCTTTTTTTTTGTAAGTCATTTATTCCGACAATGAATTCTCTGCAAGTCAATGAACCACATGTTTTCACAGCCCAAAGAGTACCTCTCAGACTGCAGAAACACTAAAAAAGTATGAGTGGTCCATGTATCCTCCTCCCCTCTATTCTGAGACCAATTTCATGGCCTGCAGCCTCCATTAAGTGCTTTCTGGCACAACTGAGGTAAGAATCAGTAAGGAGATAAGAAGGAAATATTGTCTAAGAGTAGTTTGAGAGTCTAAACTCTGATTAAAAACATGATTTAATGAGCTGAGTAAAATGACTGTGGTTGCACAAGGAGCAGGTCAACTACAGTCAGAAAAGTCACAAAAGAAATAGGAAAATGAGGTTATGAGAAGAAGAAAAAGCACTTGATTATTTGCTTTCCATAACTTCCAGTCACCAAGTCATTACAACCTAACTTCTCAGCATTTAAAATTAAAGAAAGGGTAGGGTTACTGGACAATTCAAAAGATCTATCAATATATCAATATTACCTAAAGCAGCTATTGCTGGGACTTTTTTAAAAAAAAGTTTAAACCATGGATTAAGTGGTTAAAAAAAAAAAAAAAAAAAAAAAAAAAGACTTTCCCAAGACAAGAAGGGTAAGAGGGTAAGAAAAGCTCCTATAAAAAGCTGCTGGCAACTATAGGTCTGTCAATCACCTCAAGTATCTGTCAAAACACAGAAATATATCTGAGGCAGGCTGGGGAAGGAATTACACTTCTATTTTTTAGACAAACACATTTCAACTAAAGGCAACAGCTGCCTAATCTTGTTCAGAGCTGTGCATTCAAAAAGGTATCCCATTTGCCTCAAGAAATCCAGTGTCCAAACAGCGTGGGTGGAAGAGACAGCCAGACGGCACTGGGTGCTCCCAGGTCCCCCATTACACAGAGCAACTGGAGGCAGAAAGACCAGGGAAACCTGTTAGGCAGGAGCCAAGGTTCCAAAAGGACCTGTCCACAGCAAAATATGTGGGAATTGGGAAAATCATCCACAGGATCCACCAGAACCGCTGTTAGCTGCTGCTGTCTTCAGCAGGGCATTACAGGAACAATTTACCCAATGTCATGGCTGTAAGGCAGGAGGTCAGACCAGACACCCAGGGAGGTCTCTTCCTACAATAATTACCTTATGATTCCACTGATTTGTTTGAAGACTATAATGCAGAGAAGATAAGGCAGCAGGTCCACAGTAATTTATCCTGAACTCTCTTTTCCTCTCTCCTCACTCCAGGTTAGGTTTTTGCCTTTGAGATGGTTCATTGTGGGCTCCTGTGTCAGAGCAAAGGCTTCATGACCTCCTTACAGTGGAGCCACACCAGCTCAAATCACTGTGGCACTGCAGGTACAGAGGAAAGTTCAGTTCCTGCTAAGTATAAGGAGGGCTATATACTGCAGTCAAACATCTGGAAATGGACCTGTACCTTACTCAATGAAGTGTAAACAGAAAGAAAAAAGGCAAGTGAGGGACAGCACTGGCACAGATTGACTCAAACTCTTCCCACATCAACCCTAGTATGTCTCAGCAGTTATTTTCTCAACCCCATTTTTCCCACACTGTTTGGCATCATGCCTTGCCTTAACCATCTCATGTTTTTAAGGATCAAAAACATGCCCTTTACAAAACACATGGGCTGACTTCAAAGCATAGTATCACCATAGCCATTCCAAGAGCCAACTTTTGAAGGCTCAGCCCCATCCAGCACCAAACGCAGCCAGCGAAATTTCTGGAGCCATCAGGAGAGACGAGATGTGTCTGAAGAAGGTGGATTTTGTAGAAGCAGGTAGAGCAGAGCCAACAGAGGAACAACGATGCTGCAAGTAGTGAGGCAGGTAGGCTGAGAAGGGACAGGCTGTTCAGGGCACTTTATCAGACTGGTGTGATCCTGGCACAAAGCCACTGCAGGAGAAGATGACAAGAGCTTACATGCTGGCATGAGCTTTTAAGCAGAGAGATAGCATTGAGAAAAGGTCAGTCATGGATAAAGGTAAAAGCCACACTAGCTAAGTTCACAGAAAAAGAAATTCAAAAGGCAGGAAGCAAAAAGCCTGAGGAATTCACTGCAATAGCTCAGTTTGTAAAGGAGAGTTACCATATCCCAGCACTGCAGTTTGGATAAGCCCGAGCTGGCTTTAATCTAGGAACTCAAGTCTCTTACTGTAGCAGCTCATCACAGGCTCCCTGAGCAGCAAGGGGAGTTAGACACTACTGAAAACCATAATTATTGCTGGAGTTGAAGAATGCAAACCACACCTGAGCTAGCTACTTCAAAACTATGTTATGTTCAGCTGAAACACATGCAGGAAAAATCAAGGAGCCCAAGGCTGAAAGAAACCTTGCAGAAGCACTGAGACCTGTGGTTTCAGGAAGCAAAAAGAAAGATACCCCACAAGATAGCATTTTTCTTTCCACCTCTGCTTTTCCAGGACAAGAGTAGGTCACTTCCACAGATGTACTTCTGGGCATTATCACAGAAAAAAGAAACCTGACCAACAAACATTAAAGGGATTGCACTGACAAACATGCTTCAGTAGAAGATGCAGAGATGCTTTGAGGGGCAAATTTCATCTTTTCTTATCACAATTAGGAAAGAACCAGCCTGCAAGAACCATATACAGTACTAAAAGCTACAGGTAGCATCATACAAGAATCACTATCTTTCAGTTTATTAAAAGAAACACCATATAAACCATGAGAGGCTCCATTTCCCTTCTGTGCAATCAAAGGTAGTGCTTACATGTCATATACCAAGAGTACAAGACCACACACTGGGACAATATGACATGCCTCCTCTTAGCTATTGACCCATTGGGCCCTGCTCTCATTTTATTAGTTAACAACTGAAGCAAATAAAGGAAGAATAGCCATTTATGAAATATTACACATTTATGGCTGCAGACTGAAGCCAAACACATATCTAAGGATCTGTGATTGCAAACTCACCACAGCTCTACTAAAGCCTTAAAGATTTATGCATGCAACTCATCCATGGAGCAGGCTGACGACTGCCACAAAAAGTAATTATTATTGCCCAAGTAGTGAGAAAACAGGTAAAGCAAATCCAGGCAGGTTTTGAGCAAGAATTCTTTGCCTGGCTGCCTATTTACAGATTACCTCTCATTCATGAGTAACCTCATATGTGTGTATTATTATATAAGGTTTTGCACTGTGAGAGCATCTAAGGACTTTGGCCCCAGCTCAGCACTGCAGTGCCCAGGACATCAGTGTAACAGAGCCACCAAGTTCTCTGCCCCAAAAGACTTGTGCTCTCAAACACAAGGCAAGGAACAATGCTTGGACCAAGCTTTCCAGCCTGCAGTCTTCAAACTCCCAATCATCCCTGCTGCTTCAAACGTTACCACCACAGGTATCCTTGAAGAAAAGACAATAAAGAGAATGTGCAGAGCAAACACTGAGACTCAGGATAGCTGTCATAGATGATAAATTGTGAATTATTTGAAGGCAAAGTTTGGTAAGACTGCAGCATACTGGTAGGGGAGGACAAGCTTCAGCTGTGTAGGTACCTGCACATTGAGGTGTAAAATGCTGGGGTTGGCGAGGTCAGGCATTTTCAACTTGGGGTCAGCAGGTCTCCAAGGGATTTGTACTCCTTTCCAAATGATCCACAAAAAAGATAAAAGTGAAAAGCACCACTTACATTTGCTGTCTTTTCACTGGAAGCTCAGCAATCTGCGAACTAAAGAAAGGTGAGGATCATCATGCTAGTGGATTGTTACTCACCAGGACAGGAGGCAGCATAAATGACACAAATGGGTGTGCAAGCCAATAAGCAAAAGTGCTCCCAGCATAAAAAGAAAGGAAAAATTGAAATAACACATTGCAGTTGTTAAATATTGTCCTAAGTAGCGGGAAAAGTTCTGTCAAAATTATTTCCTTTTTACCCCAGTCACTCATCACAAAAATCTGCACCAAAGACTGTAGCTGACTTTTCTTCCATCTCACCAGATGATTGGCGTCTAGTGGTTCCCAACAGACAGGATATGTTTCGGCCTTTCTCTCAACACAAACATTGAAGAGACTGGAAAGACATCACTGGGATTAATTTAAGTTACCACTGAAACCTGAAGCCAAATGATTATCTGAGCAGAAAAATTGAAAAGACTCATGTGCTGGCACAGAGATGAATCTGCTTTCCCCCTTTAAGAACAAATATGTCACTGAATAAGACTAGTTATTGACAGAGAAAAGTAGAACAGTGATAGATGTAGTGATTCTGACACTGAAACATTTTACAGCCATACTGCACTTGAAAGGCAGCCAAGAAGCAAGTCCCTACAGACCTTCCAACAGCTATTTGGCATCAGCTTCACTGAGGAGCTCTATCCATACACCTCTAGCAAAGACAAACTAACAATAAAAAAAAATACCTTAGAAGCAAAACCAAAGACCTTAAATTAATAAGAAAACTATAAGCTAAAGGCTACAAGATACTGCCATAAATAAATGACAAGAGGATAGCCACTAACTCCTACCCAAGGAAAGAAATCAGAATGATTGTAGGTCAAGCTGACTACTTTTTATGACTTTATCTCTATTGACAGAGTATTAATTAAGACTTCCTCTTCAAACTTTTATTGAAATATTAATTAATACTTCCTCTTTATATTTTCCTGATGTCACCTACAAAAGCTGGGCAAGCTCTTCTGCTATTTATTTCTCAGATTATGATATACATCAAAATAAAAATGCAAAGAATACTAGTCTTGAATTCCCAAGCTTAATTCTCAAAGGGCTCCTGGTTTAGACACAGATGACCCACTCTGAGATTAACCATGAAGAGATTCCTCTGGCAAATCTCTTAACAACAGTCAGGCAAATGCAAGAACACATGACATGCCTGTATTCAAAAATGTGAGTCCTCCCATCAGACTCACACTTAACTTACTACAAGCACATGTGGGTATCTGTACCTTGTTGAATCAAAACCACTAAAAAGAATGGAAAACCTCTGTTTGTACAGCACTCAAAACACTATATACCCCCTCACACATATGTCTATGTCAAGCAAGCCCAGCTGAAAATTGCCCTGAGCTTCCAGAAAGGAATACTTAAGCACACAAAATTTCTTCGAGAAACACTGCAAAGCTTCATGGCCCTATGAGCCCTATGTTCTCCCATCCCCATGTTGCAGATGCATTCCAATCTCCTTAAAGATGAAGATATCATGTAGCTACACCTCCTAAGAAAATGCATTAAGTACAATTAAAGCCTCCACTTTTCATAAAAACAGAGCAGGCCTGACACCAATCAACCTTGCCTCCCAACCACCTGAAGCACTATGTCCAAGATTATCCATTCATTTCACTAAAAGGCTGTCTGGTTTCCCTTCTCTTTTGGTCTCCCACTCTTTCCAGGCTTTCATATTCATAAAGGAGAATTCCCTACAAGGCTGACATCTGGTTTGAAGATAACTGTTTGAAAAACAAACTTTTTTCTAGAACATCTAAGATTGCAGAGATTTGGAGTTATTTTTATTCTCCCTGTTTTTATCAACTGTTTAGCCCTTTGTGACTTTTCTTCTCTGCAGCTTCTCACAAAACTATAATTTTCCCCTCAAGCTGCCTAGGATTTTTCAATCAGTAACACCAATAAGATATTTCCTTTTATCCAATAGGATAATTGTGATAAACCAGAAATTATGGCAGCAAAGTTTAGTGTCCTCAAGGCCTTTTTCCTCCCCACTTCAGGGACAGCAGGTGAATGTGCTACCTTTAAATTCTTTTTTTCTATGATTAAACCAGGGAAAAAATTCCTTCCCCCTTTTATTTATTTTCAATAACCACTTCTGCTAATAATGACTACTATGTCAGATACTGCATTTGCTTTAAAATAGATCTTAAAATCCTGGTTTTCAACTGGTTAAAACACCTTGTGAGCATGTGACTAATCAGGACATCCCTATAGCCCAGGTGAGTTGCTGACTTCCCACAGCCGGACCAGGGCCACTCTGGTGGTACAGGCACCTGTAAACATCTGTTCAGGCTCATCCAGCTGTCCATAGTTTTCTCCTCCTTTGAGCCAGATAAACACTGAGTAAGGGGCAGCCCACCAGGACCCTTTTCCTCTACTCTCCTTCCTGTGCTGTGGATGTTTCACCCTCTGCTTTGCGCTCTCAAGATTGCCCACATTCCCCTGGACCACACCACTGAAGTACTTGCAAAGCCTTACCAGGAGTAGCAGGCACACCAAGTGGATGGAATTCATCACATAGGTGCTGACCTACTCCTGACTTCAGAAGCCAGAGCATCTCAACAGCATTCTCAGACTTAGCAATGTGTACAGGTTTCCCTGAGCAGAGACGGTGGAGACAAAGGAGGCTCTTCAGGGAAACCCAAAGAAAACACTCAGCTTTCTCTTAATGCCAGCCATTGTTATTTCATCTGTCAGTGAAAAGGGAACTTGTTTGGGCAGTAGCCCTGCAATATGCACAAGCAGGAGAGCAAACATTTAATGCTGGTCTGCCAGAGTGGGAGTCAAGGGCATGGTCCAGTTCCAGACTTGCTGAAGAGTGGCTGGAAGGCTCAAGGGCAGGCTAAGGACTACTGGCACCCCAATACCACATCATGACTCCTTTGAGTAAAACACCTCCCCTAAAAGAAAAGCAATTGGAAAAACAGAAATTAAAAAAACCCTCCCAAAAACCCCAACCCCCATCCCCAAAATTACAAAAAAGTCCCACCAATCATACAGAAGTTCACTGCAGCATCACATGGAGCTTACAGGACTTCAGTTACTTCTTTAGACTTTAAACACAATAAATTAATAGTCAGTGATAAACCTTTTATGTCAAGCTGATCTCTTTGCAAAGGGACATAAATAATAAACTGTATGCACTGCTCTTGGCACAGTAGCAGGACTCTGTAACCTCATGCACCCAAGGATACTGTTAACACAAAGTAAGTAGACATAATATATTTATTAGGCCATTAAGCCCTTTTCTCAACAACCTGGAGAAAGGCTGTTGCATCCAGAAATCTATTTCTTTCATATTCTTTGCATGGATATTATGTCCAAAGTGGAAAATACAACTATAATCTAAAAAAGTGAATATTAATTTTTCTTCTTTAGCTAAAAGTTTTGCTAGACTTGCAATAGGGCATTTTTAAAGAGCAAAAAGAAGTTTCCATTTTTAGAAAAGAATACTCATTTTATAGCCACTCAATAATACCTAAGACTCTGCTGCCAAATCTCAAATACACTGGCAGCACCCAGCTTGTTCTAATGCTAACAATACATTGCAGGTTTTACAGCTCCAGTGAAAACACAGTCCTTGTAGTTTCGCTCCTTCCCAGGAGCTACTGAACACCCAGTGAGAGAAGACACTGCAGGACATGCAACTGCAAGGCAGCAGATAAGCAGGAGTTACTGGAGCTGCAGTTACTGACAAGGATGGACACAGCAATGCAACTGCCCTGTACTAGTGCAGGAGCTGAGACACTTGCTCAGCCACAGACCAACCCCAGCACATACCTTTATTCCCCTTCTGCTGGCACCAGAAGGAGGAAACAGCCTGCCCCATGGGCAGCCCAGTCCTACAGGCCACTGTGGTTTCGGCCATGTCATTGTGAAGGCCATTGAGTCACCATGCAAGAGCCCATTCTGCTCTCAGTGGGATTCCCCATACTGGGGCCAGCAATGGGCCCTTCAGCACTCTCCTCCTCCTCTGAAGACATGCACGAGCCAGCATATGTACCTCTGAAGCACTAACAGTCACCAAAAATTGCTTTAAAACTAAAACTTCTGGAATATACCCAAACCATGCTCTTTGGCTAGAAATATTTTACACAGTCACAGTATACTGATGCTGTAAAGAACCAAATCACGAGTTGTTTCCCAGAGCTTAAGCAAATTGGTTTGCACTTCTAAAAGAGCAATCCTTGATACACCTGTATGTTTCTATATTAATTATCTGATGGTGGAATTCAAGGTTAATCTAAAAGGCTGCTGTGCTTTGCTCCAACTTCTGCTATTTTGGTACCCCATCCCGTTCTCATGTGCAAGAACAACAACAAAGTCTCATATTACATGGATTAGAATTATACCCAGGTCCAGAAAATACACTACAGAAGCCATTACTCTGT
This sequence comes from Cettia cetti, assembly GCA_013401135.1. NCBI lineage: Eukaryota > Metazoa > Chordata > Aves > Passeriformes > Sylviidae > Cettia > Cettia cetti. Next base: position 62,740 of record VZUI01009936.1, read on the forward strand.
GCATTAATTTAATGCACAGAATAGTAACTTGCTTTCATAAGAAAACCAAATATAGCTTAATAAGTGCTGATGGTAATGTCACACCATTGCTTTTCTGTTACAGGAAAAAAAAAAGTGCAACTAGAAGAACCCCTATTCAAATTCCCTGGGTACTTATTGACCTTTGAATGTGTGCTCAATTGCTACTGTGGCTCAAAACAGGACCCCAATTTAAAAAGGAGGTGTGAAGACATGCTCAAATATCAACATGAAAACACTTTGTTTCATCAAAATATATGTGTTTTTACATTCTTTACACTCAGATATTTCTCATCATAGATCTCAGGTGAAATCCCAGGTCATAAATAGAGAGATCAAGTACGGCAGGCAGGAGAAAGAATGTTTACATATTAGGTGAAAGGATTTTATTCCAAGAATGTAATATCCTTAAAAATCTTTCCAGATCTGGCCCACCCAGGGAGCAGTTTCAATATTGGAAACCAGAGACTGCAATAACATTCCCAGCAGTCAACATCATTAGAAAATAATCAAAACATTTATGTTTTTGTATTTAAAACAAAGAAGAAAAAATCTGGAGACAGATTGAATTTTCAAAACCCTGTTAAATTTCTATTATTACAGAAAACTATTAAGAAGTTCCTTCCATCCTCACATTTCACAACCTCAGTTTCTGCAGAGGAAACCGCCATCTGGTTGCAGTTTTTATTTTATCTGAACACTTCAGGCTTTCCTTGACTACTAAAAGGAATGAGAAGCCTGCCTATCATGTTTGCCATAGCCAAGGGAAGGAGTGATGTTGCTTAGAAGCAGCTTTTGATGTCAGGAGTTTTGGAGGATGACTAATCCACCTGGGTTACACTTTTTTTGCTACACTCTCCAAAAGAGTGTCTAAAATGTAGACAAGAATGTGGTAATGCTTTGGCACATTCTGTTGGGCGACAAGCTGTGATTCTCCTGGCCTGCAGAAAGGAGATTTACCATCCCAAATCATGGCTTGAGGAAACAGCACCAGAATTGCTGGGAGAGTGCACCAACTTCGTTATCATTGCTTTTACAAAAAAGCTGGAACAAAACCCTGCCAGTCAGACCCAGGAACAGCAGTGTTTTCAGCCACAGTTGACCCTTCCTAGTGCCTTTCTCTGTGCACATTGCTCCAGGCTCGGGAGCTGGAGCACCTCTCTCATAGAGACAGACTGAGAAGACTCTGGGGAGGCTTTCTAGTACCTCCCAGTACCTAAACCAGGCCTGTGAGAGCTGGAAAAGAGACTTTTCACATGCGCATGTAGTGAAAACAGACTTTTCACAAGGGCACACAGTGATAGGACAAGGGGAAAGGCCTTAAACTGAAAGAGAGTAGATTTAGCATAGATACTAGGACAAAATTCTTTACTGTGAGGGTGGTGAGGTGCTGGAACAGGTTGTGAAAAGAAGCTATGGGTGCCCCATCCCTGGAAGCACTTAAAGCCATGTTGGATGGAGCTCTGAGCAAACCGATCTAATGGATGGTTCCCTGGCCATGGTACAGGGGCTGGAATGAGATTGTTGTTAAGGTCCCCTCCAACCCAAACCATTATTTGAATCACAATTCACCCAAAGAAAAATTTTGAACTGAGGCAACACACATAGAAGGGCCAACTAAAATCATTACTGTTTGATAAGTAAAGTATTTAACAACATGCCTCTTATTGGCAAATTACAAAGATGGACAAAAGAGGAAACACAATTGAGTTTTCACGCCACAAAATGGTAAAAACGAGCGGGCAGGATGGAGATGCCTGTGACTTCCAATTCCATGGTTATCCCCTGCCTGGCCCCTGGACACCTCATTCACCACAGTCTTCTTAAATCCAAAAATGACTATGTAAAAAAGAAGAGTGGGACAGATGGAAAGGTGATTTAGTGACTGGTCTGGTGGCACAAGATGCTGGCAGCCCAGGAGCCCACTTGAGTGCTGGCAATAACACCTGACAAGGGCTTCATTCAGTGCACACCCACTGTGCTGCTCCCTGGCAAAGACAAGGGCCCTTTGAGGAAGGGAATGAGGAGCATTTAATTAAAGACCAGGCCCTCATGCACAAACAAAGAGATGGAGAGACTGAGAGATCCCTTGCTTTGTCAAAACCCCATGGCCAAGGGCTTCTCTGGGCCACCACGGTTCCCTTACAGCATTGCTTTTCACATAGAGCATGCACTTAACTTGCAAGGCTGCTTGACTTATTTGCCACCGGAAAAGATGCTTTCCTATACAATGGTGCTCTTTGTGGGGAGGAAGGAGGTGGGGAGACAGTACTAGCTGGCTGCTAACCTTATAAATCCTTCCCTCGAGTTGCACAATGAATACCACAGATCTGCGTATTTGACTTTGCTTGTTCAAGAGAAGCTGCTTTGAGTGAAAAAAAATGAAATTAAATAGGCCATATCTTTCCTTCCCTTGCATTCTTTTTACTTTCACAATACATTTTTGATGACTAGCACTTGCCTTGCAGGCCACGCATAGTTTACTTTAAAGAGCAGAAAGCAATCCTGACTCTAATACTTCATTCCCACAACACAAGCACAAACCACATACAGAGAAATCAGGCACTTTATATGCAGTCCATACTCATTTAGCTCTTGTCTCTGTCTCTCCAGCCTCTGAAAGCTGCTTTTACAAATTATATTAAAGGCCCAACCCAACACTATTGAGCAGTGAAGTTCTTTACTCAGAGTTGGGAGTAAATTCATAAGCACTTCAGCCTGGCCATAAGATTAAGTTTACCCTTTTATTTTCAGGCTGCAATAACCACCCAACAGATATAAAAAGTGCTTAGTTAATCTCTAACTGGCTCTAGGTTGGAGTGGTAGAGAAGGAGAAAAAAAAATTGTTTAAATCCACTGAATTTCCCATGGTAATACCACAAGGCATACAAAAGTGTAGCTGAGTGTGTGGCAAAGTCATGGGATGTTTTATTACTATGAAACCTGCTGGTCCCTCACTGAAGAGAAATTTTCATTAAATAAAGGAGATAATTGGGAGGAAAAAAAGGAATTCATGATTTATAAATGTCTATAGATTAATAACATTTATGACTGCAAAACTTATTGTGAAAATTACCAAACCTAAACTGGTGGGGTGTTAAGTTAATTTCTTGTTGGCATGAGAGGATATGGCAGGGAGAGAAAAGAAAGGGAGCACTTAGCTCCAACTCCCAGCGTGGCAAAAAAAGTTTCCCCCCTATGCTTGGCCAAGCAGGAACAATGCACAACAGCCCGGGCCTGCCGACTTTACTGAATTATAACTCCTGCTAGTTAGTTTAATTATTGCACATACATTTCTTAAAAACTCCATCTAAACATCAGCTTCTAATTGGAGAAATTGCTCTGGGCATGGCCCAAGGGTTATTATGAAGTTTGGTCACTTCTTTTCAAGCAATCTTTACAAAAGGGCATGGCCCTTCTGCAAAGCGTACGAAAACCTCTCAAAGATGCCCATTGTCTGTGACACAGAAATCAGGAGCAAGAGATACAGAAGGAAGTCTCATCTGGGAACACAAAAGGCGATGAAGACATGAAAATGAGGTGGAACATCCTGCTACACTGACAGCACCTAGCACAGAAGAGCTGAAAGGTTAAAAAAAAAAAAAATCAGCTTCCAGGATGACAAATATTATTGAGTGAAAATAGAAGGTGTGTCAAAAAGAGAAATCTTATTAAAATACTAACGCTCATTAAAGACTTAAGTTGCAAAAGTCTTGCAAAGTTACAAGAGAGCTTCTGAAGACAATTTCATCACTGACCCATAGATCTGCATAAGGCTTCCTTGACCCCCTAAATCAACATACTAAGCAAGTGCTGGTTTGGGGATTCTGTTTATTCAAAGACTACTTATGTTTCCCAAAGTTTCCCATGTGCCAACTTAAAAACCTCAATTCACCAAACAATTTCCTAATATCCAAATAACTTTGATCACTGCAAAGCTGGTCACTGAGCAAGCTTTTATGGCGTAACCATTTAGTTTAAGAAAACTGCCCGAGGAGTAAGTTTAAAAGTCACACACAAATCACTTCATCCCCCATACCCTCCAGCCCTAAGATGTCAGTACTATAAGCAAATTTCTCATATTCATATTCCTGCTGTATTTAATTCAAAGGTCTAATTTTATAATTCAAATCTTCAGACACTAAAATCTCATGTGGGTTTTAACCCATTCACTTTGTGGCTCAGGTACACCTGCACTGAGCACAATAGGACTGTCCAGTCCCTGTTAATACAGATTATACTTTCATGAACTTTTCATTATGAAGCCAGCATGACTTGAAGGTGGAAAGACTATTCAGCAGTGAGTCCCTCTTGGTTTACATTTTACAATTCCAGCAGCAGAAAACATGCTATGCACACTAGAGGTTTAGTATTCCCTCCTCCTCACCAGCTACTTTTTCCTCCATTATCTCCACAGCCACCGTAACCCACCAGAGCCAAGGCTCTGCACCACATTGAAAAAGAAACACCAGTAACATCAGCAAAGCTTTGAAAGTCAGGCTGCAGCTGTGATTCCTGTGTCATGTTAGCACTTAACAGGGGAAGGGAAGTGTTGTCCAAGGCTCCCTACTATCTGTGCATGGAGGCTGTGCAGCTGAGGAGACCTTTCTGTCCCTTAAGCCATGCTAGACTGCAGCTGGAGATTGGCATGCTCCCCCACCCCACCCTGGGACAGGCAGCTGGTCCACCAGCTACTCTGTCCCAGCTGGACTCCAGGGGCATCTGTGCCCACCTGTCTGCAAAGAGACAGCCACCTGAGAAATGGCACAAGAGCCCACCCCACAACTTATCACAGCATTGTCCAGGTATTCCAATGGCCCTGGGATGCAGAGAAAGACCCTCTGGTCAGTCCCCCCATGCCCAGGCACAGCAACCCCTATTCCCACCACAGCATGGGGACTACCAGCTGGACCAGAGTAAGAGAAAACAACGTCACCTTCATTAAAAACACTGTGTCACTTTTCCCCATCAACCCTACCAGTTATTTATTAACAGGAGTAAAATATTACTATTCTGCAACTCCCAGCAGGCAAGTTTTCCTATCAGCCTAAGATACCAACCACATTTTTTAAAGCTGAAAAGCATTGGGACTTTTTTCTTTTGTCTACGTGCTATTTGCTGCTTTAATGAAACAAAGCAAAGTGTGAGAGAGTTCCTCAATAAGTCACAGCCATTTACACATTAGGTACCTAATTATGTTGAAAATACAATTACATGCATTTAAGCAGATGCTCATGCCCACAGGCCAAGCCCATTATTTTGACAATTCTTTAACTTTACAGTAAGTGCAAGTTGAATCTACTTAGATACAAGACCTGAATTATCAGTCTGGGAGTGGAAAAAAAAACAGTGGAAAAAAATAAAAGTCAATCAGTCCCTCTCATCATATTTAGCACAGCTAAGGCACTACTCCAACAGGTCCCTGCTCTTCTTTCATAGCCTTTAATCAAATGCTATGGGGCATTTGCTATTTTTAAAGCCAAATGGAAAACTCTGACTCCAGTCTTTTGTAAATTTGCAACAAAGATAACTCCCCAAAGGAATGCATATTATTTGCACACCAGTGAGCTTACTTATTAACATGAACTCCTAGCAAAAGTTTTGTTTCCATATTTTAAGATAGGCCACAAAGACATGTTTACATTCCATGGGTGGCTTTAGTAAAGTCAAGGTCAGAATGCACCTTTCCACAGCCCTCCTGGGCAACAGGCTGAGGAATGTCACCCAATGAGCAAGGTCCAGGAACACCCCCAAAATCAAACACTGACCCTGATACTCCATCAGGTGACAGGGCCAATTCAAAAGTTATTCATCCTCCATCCAACTGCAGCCAATAAGTCCAGATGAGCTAGGCTAGCAGCTAGCACTAACCAACTTCTTCCCTTCTCCAAATAGTGGCCGACCACACAAAACCTTTCTATCACCAGAACAGGATTAACCACCTGCTCTGCAACACTATGTTGTCATCTGAGGTGCAAAGGAATATTGGCTATTATGACAAAAAAAGGTCCATCAGTTAATTTTTAACAGGGCAACTTGTCTTGACCTTCCTTCTTAGCACAGAAAAAAATATTAATAGTCAAGTAAGTCTGATTGGGAAACAGTAAGTGACAGACAAGTGTCTGACAACTCTGCAAGGGACAAGACTGCTAATAACTAGAAATGATGGGAGCCTGCATTGCTTGATCAAAAGGATAAAGGCAGCTAAAAACATTCAAATGCCAGATTAAAAATAGGAAACTGGGAAACCTTAAATATTCATGTTCCGTTCTTTTTAGGAACCCTACTCAGCTAATTTTTTTTTAAAAGAAATGCATGGAAGCATGTTGTTTTAAGGGTCTGAAACTTCCAGCATAGAGAGAGCATCTCTAGCTTTGTGACCTGTTCATGGTGCCTGCTGCATAGGACATGGTTGATATAAATTGTACACGAGGAAAAGACAGTTTGCCTCACCATCACTGCAGCATGGCAAGTAATTAAGCATGCAATAAAGCAAATGCTCACAAATTTCCTTCTCTCTGCAAGAGAAGCTGCATGTTTCAAGCTGTGATGAATGTTGAGTTGCCTTAAATCCTAAGAAAAACTTCTGCTTTGTTGCTCTTCACAATTCTCCAGTATACCCACCAAATAGCCACAGCTTTATACCTTAGAATTTGGGGGTGGTGGTGGAGGGGTTGGGTTGGCTGTTGCTTTTTTTTTTTTTTTTAATGTCAAAATTAGTGCTGAAACATTTCTGCTCTCCATGCTAGGATTTTTTTGTTTGTTTATTTCCCAAGAGTAAATTCAGGATGTGGTGTGTTTTGTCCTAGGCCACTGAACATTGATGGGATTCCCTTAGGGAATCTTGAAACTGTAACTTGAAACTTCAGCCCACCACGGCGTAACAGACTTGCCATTTACAGCTCCAAACCCCACCTGCCTTGCACCACAAGCAACCGCATGTTACTCATCTCCTACTACTACTACTTCTCGCTGTGAAAGACATCTTCACGGCAACGCTGGGATACAAGTTTGATCTAGCACGTAGAGCCGAATATAAAGTAAAATATTGTTTTAGCACACCTGCAAATACTAATCAGAACTTTTAACTCCCGAACCAAGCAACCCCGGGAGCACGCTGCGGGCTGAGACGGCCCGTAGGAGGCCAGCGGGCATTTATTTCATCCTGCAGGGGGTACATTCCGACCACTTCCAGTTTATGTTTCTACCCTCGCCCGCTGAAGGGAACGGGGGAACGCACCTCTCCAACCGCGCACAGCCGCGGCCGGCAGCTCTACCGGAGAACACCATTAGCCCTAACGCCACCGCTCCCATCCCGACTCACCCCTTCGGCGCGCACCCACTTTTGGGAGCTAAAACCCCGCGGCAGGGAGGGGCCCCCTCTCCGCCCTCGCTCCCTGACCCCGCCGGGCACCTGCGGCGGGTGCCCCGGGGCAGCTCCGCGGGCCCCGGCCGGCGGCACCTACCCAGGCACTTGATGTGGAAGCCGCTGGGGGGCTTGAGGGAGCGGCGCGCCCAGCCCTGCCGCAGCACCTCCAGGTGCTCCTCCTTGCCCTGCACCAGCAGCACCTGCTCGTCGATCCAGCCCAGGAAGAAGGTCTCGGCCACCGCCGCCGTGGCCCGCCGGTCCCAGAAGTGCTGCATGTTCTCCCGCTTGAAGTCCGCGAAGATCTCGTAGCCGATACGGTGGCGGCCCAGCTCCGCCGCCGGCCCCGCACAGGCACCGGCACCGCCGGCACCGTCGCCCCCCGGCCGCCCCCCGGCCGCGGCGTCCAGGACGATGGCCAGGGAGTGTGGGGCGATCTGCAGGTACCTCTCCGCCCTGCGCGGCATGGCCGCTCACCGCCCGCCGCCGGGCACGGGCACGGGCATGGGCACGGGCATGGGCACGGACATGCTGCCTCCCGCGGCCGGCTGCGCCCCGTCCCCGCCGCTCCG